>JAQZBX010110310.1:0-10384 GCA_029593785.1 Cabassous unicinctus
CATCAATGAATGAATGGATAAACAAAATGTGATATATACATATGATGGAATAATACTCAGCTCTAATAAAGAATGAAGTACTGATATATATAACAACATTAATAGAGCTTGAAGTCCTTATGTTGAATGAAGTTAGCCAGTCATTAAAGAACAAATATTGCAAGAACTCACTGATATGAACTAAGGATATTAAGCAGACTCACAAAGGTGTATCTGAAAGACAGATTACCAGGACACTGAAAGGGAGTATGGAGTGGTAAGCCAAAGCTCATTCTGGGCAGTATCTATGATTAAGTAGATTGAGTTGGTTTGGCAGTGGATGGGGGTGGTTGTAGTGCATGGTGTGGTTGGGGTAGATGATACTAGAGTGTGAGTATGAGAGGAATTGAGAGGGTGGGTTGGACTATCCATAGTTTTGGGAGAGTGGTGAAGGAAGGGACAAGTGTACTCTGGGGACTTTGAGGACTGTGGTCAAGAAAATAATTGTCAGAGTGTTTTTTTGGCAGGGAAGGGTCAGTGCTACAGGTTGTCTGTTGTTGGAGGATGTGTGGTGAAGGGTGTACCTGGGGCAATCCTCTGTGGAATATGGCTATGTTTATGTGGTTATAGAGTGTTATTTAAATGGGTGGAGACCCACACAATTACCATCAATGTATTATTTTCCTACCCTGGTGAGTCCTGCTACATTCTCAAATAGAAAGGAAAGAATCTCTAGAGTACATAGACAGTGTCGAATAAAAGAAAACAGACCAATACACCAAGACTTTGATAGTAACTGTTATTCTTATGAACCTTAATATTGTAAAATTGAAAACTAGTGTAATGGTGTCTATTTCCTGAATTACCTTCTGAAAACCTCCTTGTACTCAAAAGTGGCTTCTCTCTTAGCCAAACTCAGCATATAAACTCAATACATGTCCCCTGGCATGGGACATGTCTCCCAGGGATGAGGCTTTCTGGCACACATGGATTAATAACAGGCACCAAACAATGATGCATTTTTAAAAACACCCTGACTAAAATGGAGAAACATTACATAGCAAAGACTTTTTTATTGCCCAGAGATTTCAAAGTGTGTCAGGATGTCATTTCAGGGGTCACATTTATGTATGTCTGAGGTGGATTTCCCTAACTGAAGTAAAATTTTTAACATTACTATTTCAATAATCAATTCCTGGGTTTTGAAAAAAAATATTTTGTAATATAAGAAACATGCCTTAATTTTTCCTCTATTTCTCCTCTTCTCCAATTTAATCAGTTTTTGCACTGCTGCCTTCATCATAAGTGTCAGCATTTGTTTTTTCTGAATAATCCTAATTAATTTAGAAAAACAGTGCAGTATATATGGAACAAATAAATATACATTGGTATTTTAACACTAAATTTAGGTGCTAGTATATCTAAAATAGTAATGTCAAAACTAAATTTCTAAGGGAAGATTTACAAAAACATAGCTAAGAGCTAAAATGACAAAGAATAAAATGCTTTCATTTTCAAGTTAAACACTTGTCAGTGGTTGACTTTTTATGGGAATAATACAAATATTAGTGGTGATGTGGTTCTTCATTTGTTTGAAGATGCCTTTAGTTCAAATTTTATGAGAAATAGCATTCAAATATGAGAATGTTATCTAAAGTCTATGATACCATTTTCATTATAACCAGTAGATTGAGTTGAGAAAACATTTACACAAGCAATTTTTGTGTTTGTGTATTAGCAACAGTTATCATTAATTCATTAATCACTTTAAAGTAACGACTTTATTTTCTTTGCAAAGAAAGTATTTAATTAGCTGCTCAAATGTACCTCCAAGTTCTCCTGGGGCTGTTCCATCAATATGTTCAAGTATAACTAGGGTTACTGTGTATTCTTTGAATCAGGTCCAGGAGCACAAATTTAGACAGTTCTAGTCATTAAAGTGGCCACAGTTAACTATGAAGATTTCAAATTGAAATGGCAATTCATATTGCAATTTTTACCAAAAAGCCAATTTCTTGTCAATTATTGAATCTTTCAGGGAAATGGGACCTAGTGAAAAGAGACAATTATTATACCACTTACACAGGTAATGAATATTTTGCCAACAGAGGATTACCTACCCTAATCCAGACCACTCAATGACTTCCCCTAGGATACTTAGCTGTACCTTAGACTCAGAGATAGTTGCCCTTTGGTGGGTTAAGTGGGAATTGTTTATTGCCTGTTCCATCAGAGACCAAGTGCCCCCACTGTATGGAGAATGTTTGGCTAGAAGAAAGTGTGGAGCCAACGGCAAGAGATTGTAGAAAACAGAGGGAAAGGCTTTCAGCATTGACATCTTGAATAGAGTTTCCATCTAAGATGGTGTCTTGTTTATTATAATACATACCAGATTCTGTGAGCCAACAAAATGATTTCTTTCTAACCTGTTGATATTGGCTTTCTTTCACTGGCAGTTAAAGTATTACAAAAATTGAAGGAAGAGCCTACCTTCACAAGTTTGAAACCCTGAAAGAGGAAGTTAGCTATATTAATGCAGGTTTGGGATGGAGCAAAATCTTCTAAACCAGATTTGGTAGCTAACAAATGAATAAACAATTCTCACATGCTTCTCTTTTATATATGCCAAGTGAATCTGAAGCCTTCTGTATTAGTCAGGCAAGGGAGTGTTGATGCAAAGTACCAGAATTCTGTAGGCTTTTCTAAAGGGTATTTATTTGAGGGAGAAGCTTACAGTTACCAAGCCCTAATGAGTCCAACTCACAGTACCATAAGAGGTACTAAGTCACCAAAAGCCTATTGCTTCATGTTGACACAAGATGTTGAGCACTCTCTGTGAAGTTTCAGCCTTTCTCCTTCTTCTTAAGCCTCCATAGTCCCAGCTACTTCTGATCTCAGCTGTAGGCTGGCATAAGGCTCATCACTCTCCCCAGGGCCCATTTCATTCCAGGCTCAGCTGCTATGCTCTCTCCACAAGAACATCTGTCCGGCTCATCACTCTTCCCGGGACTGGTATATGAACACTTTCTCTTCCTGCATATCTGCCTGTATGTTCTCCTTCTCTGTGTATTTACTCCCATATGAAAGTCTGTCGTATCCACACCAAGTGGGTGGGGACTCAACCTTGCATGCCCTAATGAAGTGGTTAAATAAAAGTCCTAATCTTCATTCAATGAAGTAAATGTGAAACATCTGACTCTAATACAATTTAATACACCGCAAAGAATAGACCAGTATACAGACACAGTCCAATATCTATTTTTGGAATTCAAAAACAATATCAAACTGCAACACCTTGTTAGGAAACTGCAGTATATTACAGTATTTTAGATTATTTATCATATGCACTTCATCTAGAGGCTATGAAAGCAAGACAATTCAATTTTAAATTGATGTATCAAAATCAAAGAGAAAAAAAATGAGGTTACAGCAGAATCAAGAAATATTCTTTCTTCTCATATCAAGGGTTAGAGCAATAAGTATATTAAGAAACTGAATGCCTTCCTGAATTTTAAATATAGTGTTTTGCATAAGAATCTATGGGATCCTCAAAATTAATACAGGCATGTCTTTTTCTCTTTAAGAATATTTTTACCTAGATACAATTACAGAAAAACAAAATGTTACATATATAAAAAACATTGTCCATGAACTACATACAAAAAACACTTTGAAAGAACAGCATATAAAGTTTTTGTTCTCTTTTTGTGTCGTGATTGTTCTGTTATATTTATTGCAATATTAATTTATGTCTGTCCAATCTTATTATAACATATTGGATCTTATTCATTGTATAACTTTTTAAGAGAATTTCTTGTTAGTGATTGTAAATTATATTTTTTAAAATGTATTGATACATGGAGGATTGGTGGAAAAATCCTTAGCCATTGAGAATTTGAGGACTGTTTACATGGATGTGTATTGTATTTTCTTCCCTCTACTTCAATGCTCCTCTTCAGATTAGGTCATCTAAATTTATTTAAAATATTTAACATGCCATTACACCTCTGGCCATGTCTTTGGTTTTGAGAAGTTCACATAAGTCCAGTCATTTCCATAGCTGAATTTTTTAGATTTGAACTGAAAAAGTAACTCTCCTTCCATTGATAGATTTAAGAAGTAGCTACATCTTGCACATGAGAACAGTCAGTATGTTGTGAGTGTAACTGATGACCCCTTCAGAGAGCTCTCACAGAAAAAGAAAACAAGGAATTCTATTTGTATCACTGTTGAGTAATTTTCTAAAAGTAGGACTAAAGACTTCAATAAGAAATTCAAGTTCTTTCATCTTAATGAGCTTATTTTCTGATTGGAGGAATAAATATTAAACAGAACAGTTTAAAAAGAACAGTAAGTGCACAAATGGGTGATATTCTAGGAATTGAAGGGGACTGTTTTCATGATAATTTCTGAGGAATCTGGAAAGATAATATGGTAGAAAAATTTGTTGAGGAAAGTCTTGTTTTCTATTTGGAAATGAATACGTACTTGTATTCGTTAGGTTTCTCTACAGAATCAACACCAACAGGAGAAATTTGTAAATAGTATGTGAATTTATAAAAATTGTTTCATGCAACCATCAGAATGCACAAGTCCAAATACTGTAGGGTAGGCTGCAAGCCAGAAACTCCAGTGAAGGTCCTCAATGAGTTCCCCAGGAGATGCTGGCTGGCTGAAGTAGAGAAGGGAATTCTCTCTCTTAATATTGAAATGACTTCTACTTTTAAGGTCTTCAACTAGTTGAATGAGATGTCACTCATTGTTGAAGACAAACTCCTCCGTTGATTGTAGATTTAATCAGCCAGAGATATAATCAACTCCCTTGATGGGAGTGTACTTACATTCCAATTTACCCAGTGCTTTCTTAAACAAACATCTGGGCACCATTACCTAGACAAGTAGACACATTAACTGAACCATCACACTCCATACCTTGCCAACTTGACAGCCATACACATCATCTTGAACCATACTTAATCTTTAAATAAAAATAATAACTGACATTTTTTTTACCTAACAATACTAAACTGTCCTGCATACAACCACAAATGCAGAAAATCCCTCCAGAATAGAGTGCAAGCCCTTGGGTAATTTTCACTCTTAAATTTGACAACCTTAAATACTACAACATGGAACTAACAAAACTTATAAAATATGAGGAATAATAGTGAAGAAAACAAAGATATTTATTGTATGTATATATAAAAACATATAACAAAATGAGGAAGAAATATTGATAACCATTACAATCCTTATTTCTGTACCTTGTCAGGTTCATAGTTTGAATTTATCATTACATTCTTTCACAATATATTCTATGTTCTCTTTACTGTAAGCAAGCACTTCTACTGGCCATAGTTCTTTGCATGGGAAGGGTGACCCAAACTTATATTTCTGAAGATTCTTCAACATTGTTAGTATTGCATTGTAATCCTGCATGTTATTCCCACATGGTAGTACTTATATACATTCTCAGGGCTGTCCTGTATTGCAGGCAAGCTCTTCCATACTGAGATTTTGTAACACCAGTTCTATTTGCCTTTGACAGTCAAGAATGATCATTCTAGACAATCTAGCAATTCCCTTTTCTACCTGTTGATTCAGAGACATGAGGAGCCTGAAGTGGCCAGGAGCCAGTCTTAGCTTACATTTCCAATTTTTTTTTCCTGGTAGAAGTACACCTCCTTTTGGAATTAAGACCTGTAGACCAGCAGAGCTTCAGTTTGCAAGGACAGGAAGCAAAAATTTTCCTAGTGGATCACTAGAAGTAATAGTGAGTGATGCCACTCCCATTTCCACCCCTTGATTCCTGGACCCATGAATCCTGGTTATGGGAGAAACAACACCATAGAGTTGAAAATGCTTTAGAGCACACACAGCCTCCTGGAGAACATTGTCCCATCCCCACATGGTGTTGCCTCTTATTTTTTTACTGTACTGTGTCTTCCAAAGGCCATGGCACAGTTCTATAAATCCAGCTGCTTCAGGACAATGGGGAATACAGTATGACCAGTGAATTCCACCAGCATGCGCCATTACATCACTTCATTTCCTATGAAATGATTCCCTTGATCAGAAGCAATGCTGTGTGGAATGCTATGAGAATATATAAGTCACTCAATAAAGCCATAACTGGTAGTTTTGGCAAAAGCATTGCATGCATGGAAGGCAAACCCATATTTGGAGTATGCCTCCACTCCAATTAGTACAAATTGCTGCCCCTGCCATGATAGAAGTAATCCAATATACTCAAACTACCACCTGGTAGCAGTCTGATCACTTTGGGGAATGGTACCAAAGGCTGATTTTGGGTCTCTGCTGTCAACAGATTTGGCACTCCACAGTGGCTGTAGCCAGGTCAGCCTTGGTAAAGGGAAGTCAATGTTCTGAGCTATGCATAATCTCCATCCCTACTCCAGTAGTCTGCCAAAGGGGTGGTGATGAACAGTACCAGATCTCTATTTGCTTTTTAAAGGGTATTTATTTTTTTATGAAAGCTTAGAGTTACAAGGCCCTAAAGAACTCAAATCAAGGTTGCTTTCTCACCAAAATCAGTTGCCTTGTGTTGAGGCAAGGTGGTCACTGATCTCTGGGATGGTTCAGCATTCCCCTTTGGGCTTCCTTTCTTTAAGATGCAGTCTGGCATAAGGCTTGTCTCTCAGTGATTCCTCTCTATTTTGGCATAGGTTTCATTTCTTAGAGTAGTTACCCATTGGGATATCAAACATCCAGCTGATACTTTAGGACATGGAAAACATAGACGTCATTTTTGTATTAGTTTCTCTTGGGTTTCTTATTCTTTCTAAAAAATGGTTTCTTTTTACAAAATTTAACTTAGTTTACTCACTAAAACCTGCTTTAAAACATGGAGAGGACAGACTGCAGGGTAATTTACTGATGAACAGTGGCAGCCTGCGAAGCTAATCAGGGGCCTAAGAGGGAAGGCTCTTTTTCATTAAGTTTTGTTTGACTGCTTGCTTGTATGTTTGTTTTGTTTTGTTGTTTTTCTTTCCTCTTTCTCCCTCCCCCACCCCCTTTTAAAATTAGGTGTTACTGGCCTGTTTCTTGTTTGCTGTGTTTCTTCCTTCTTGATTTCCACTTTTCTGTGTATAATCATTTTGTCTACCAATGCTATCTCTGTTCCTCTCATCATTTTCCTATCTTCTACTTTCTGTTGTTCTTACATTCCACCTATCTTTATTTAGTCCTCATTTTTGTTTTTTTGGTTTTTATTTCTATCTTATCTATTCTGTTTTTGTTCTTTTTTTAACTTTTTTTCTCTTTCTCTTTTCTTTTCTCTTTCCCTCTCTCTGCATCATTCTTGTCTTTTAATTCATTCTATGATATGTCTCTATTCAGTTTCCCATTTCATTGTTGGTACAGCACTTTTTTATTCCTATTACTATACACTGCTAACATGAGTTAAATATTCATTTTCTTAGGTCTTACATATGTTCCTCTCCTAAATTTTATTATTATTATTATTATTATTATTATTATTATCCTTTTTCTTTTCTTACCTCCTTCACTTTCTATGGTCCTAATCTTTTCCTTTGAGGGAACACAGAAAACAATGAGGACATAGAATAAGAGGAAAACAGTGTCAAAGAGAAAACTTAACACACACACACACAAAAACAACTATATAAAACCCTAGAGTAGAGAGAGATGTTAATCAACAGAATAAAGCCAACAAGGTAAAAGCTTCATGAGATAGCAACAAAAATTTACAGAACATACTAGAGACAGGAAAAGATGACCCAGTCCAATGAACAATCTAAAAACCAGGAAGACATGCAGTATATTGAAAAACTAATCAAAGCTGTCCAAAGAAACATCATGAACCAACTTAGTGAAGTGAAGGAAGAGATTAAGGATATTATAAAGATACTGGGAGAACATACTAAAGAAATTGTATACATACATTAAAAGATAACAGATATGGTGATGAATGGCACAACCCAAAAAATCAAAATGACACTGGAAGCATGTAACAACAGATTTGAAAAGGCAGAGGAATGAATTAGTGATGTGGAGGCAAATACATCTGAAATCAAACACATAGTAGAACAGGGAGATAAAAATATTTTAAAAATCCAGCAAGGACTTAAGTATTTTAATGATAATACGTAACAAACACACAAACATTCACATAAGCATCCCAGAGGGAGAAGAGAAGGGAAAGTGGAAATAAAGAGTGTTGGTGGATATAATAGCAGAAAACTTCCCAACCTTATTGAGGGAGAGGGATGTACAGGTCTAGAAAACCCAGCACACCCCAAACAGTATAAATCCTAGCAGTCCTACTCCAAGACATATACTTGTCAATCTGTCCAATGCTCAAAACAAAGAGAAATACAGAAAGCATAAAGAGATGAAAGAACTATCACATACAGGGATGCTCAATATTATTATGTGCTGATTTCTCATCTGAAACCATGGAGGCATGAAGGCAATGGTATGATATAGTTAGGGTATTAAAAGAAATAACATCCAGGCAAGAATTCTCTACCCAGCAAAGCTGGCATTCAAAAATGATGGAGAGTTCAAAATATTCACAGATAAACAGAAATTAAGAGAATATGACAATAAGTAACTGGCCCTTCAAGAAAAACTAAAAGGACTTCTGCAGATTGAAAGGAAAAATCAGGAGAAAGAGAATTGGAGAAGAGTGTAAGAACAAATTAATAGACAAAAAGAGAAAGAAAAACTACATATGACATATATAAACTCAAAGAAAATAGGGCTAATGTAAGTACTTCCTTGAAAGTATTGACACTGAATGTTAATGGATTAAACTCCCCAGTCAAGAGACACAGATTGGCAGAATGGATAAGGAAATATGACACATCTTTAGATTGTCTACAAGTAACCCACTTTAGACACAGGGTTTCAAGGAGGCGGAAAGTGAATGGCTGGAAACAATCTTACAAGCAAACAATAGCCAAAAAAGGGCAGGAGTAGCTACATTAGTATCAGACAAAATAGACTTTAAATGCAAAGTTACTGTAAGAGAAAAATACAGACACTATGTATTAGTAAAAGGGATAATCATTCAAGAAGAAAGAACAATCATAAACATTTATGCAACTAAAAAGGGTGCCTCAAAATACATGCAGCAAACACTGGAAAAACTAAATGGAGAAATAGATGCCTCTACAATTATAGTCCCCCAATTATAGTGGGGGATTTTAATACACAATCATCACCATTAGACAGAATATCTCAAAAGAGAATTCATAAAGAAAGACTTTGAATAATACATTAGAAGATCTGGACATAATAGACATATACAGAACACTGCACTCAAATACAGTGATATATACATTCTTCATGAGTGCACATGGATAATTTTCTAAGATATATCACATGCTAGACCACAGAAAATTTTTCAATGAATTCAGAAAGATTGAAACTATACAAAGTAATTTCTCTGACAACAATGGAATGAAGCTATAAACTAGTAAGGGTAATAAAAATAGATTAGGCACAAAGATATGGAAGTTAAAAAACACACTCTTACACAAACAGTGGATCAGGGAGAAAATCTCAAAATAAATCAGTAACTACCTTGAAACAAATGAAAATGACAACACAACCTATCAAAACCTACGGGATGCAGCAAAAGCTGTACTCAAGGGAAATTAAGAGTCATAAATGCATATATCAAAAAAGAAGAGCTAAAATTGAAGACCTAACTGCACACCTATAGGGATTAAAAAAAGAACAACAAACTGACTGCAAAGGAAGTAGAGAGAAGGAGATAACAAAGATTAGAGCAGAACTAAAGGAAATAGAAAATAAGACAACACTAGAAAAACTAAACAAAATCAAAAGCTTGTTCTTTGAGAAGATCAATAAAATTGACAAACCCTTAGCTAGACTAAAAAGAAAAGAAGAGAAGAGATTCAAATACACAAAATAAGAAGTGAGGAAGAGGATATCACCACTGACCCCACAGATAAGAGTATCATAAGAAAATACTTTGAAAAATTATATGCCAACAAGAAGGATAATATAGAGGGAATGGACAAATTCCTAGAAATTCATAAACAACCTACATTGACGCAAGAAGAAATTGATGAACTCAACAAACCAATCACAAGTAAAGAGATAGCCTCAGTCATCAAAAACCTCCGAACTAAGAAGAGCCCAGGACCAAATGGCTTCACAGTTGAATTCCACCAAACATTCCAGAAAAAACTAACACAAATCCTGCTTAAGCTCTTCAAAAAATAGAAGTAGAAGGAATATTGCCTAACTCATTCTTTAATGACAACAACAAACTAATACCAAAGACAAAGATGCCACAAGAAAGGAAAACTACAGAACAATATCACTAATGAATCCAGATGCTAAAATCCTCAATAAAATATTTGCTAATCGCATTCAACAACATATCAAA
>JAQZBX010110311.1:0-10384 GCA_029593785.1 Cabassous unicinctus
TATACATGAACATACATAAACAATAAGTGTAGAGTAAAAGTTGTGAACTTACATAGCAAACATTTATAACATCATACAGAGGTCCCATACATCAACCCTCTACCAACACCTAGCATTGTCGTGAGATATTTGTTACAAATTATGAGAGAATATTGTCAAAATCTTACTACTAATTATAGTCCTTATCTTACATTTGGTGAATATTTCCCCCAACCCACCCTATTATTATTTTTTAAATATATTTTATGACATAAGTTATAAACTTACAAAACAATCATGCACATGTGAAGAATTCCCAAACACCCTTCTATCAACACACCACACCATGGTGGAACATTTGTTACAGATTATGAGATAATATCATCCAATTATTACCAGGTCCACAGTGTATATTTTCCACACTCCCCCTTTATCAACACAGTACATATTTGGCATAGATACAATAATATTAATTATTACTGTTAAATACAGTCCACAAGTTACTCCAGTTGTATTTTTCCTATGCTACTCCACATTCCCACCACCCTGCAACAGTGACGTATATCTGCTCCAGCTCACAAAGGACACTCTTGCATCTGTACCATCAACCACAATTCTCATCCACCTCTGGGTTTACTGTACTATTCAGTCCCCAGATTATTCTCTAGCTTTATGTCAATTAGCATTTACATCCCTAGATGCAATAATCTGTCCTGCAAAGTCTTGTGGATCTCTGTTAAGCACAATCCATGGCAGCACAATGAATTACTCTAAACACTGAAGTTGAGAGATGTGAGGGGGAGAGCAACTAAAGGGGCCGTCCTCCTTTGCTGACTCCCATCATGGTTTTTATTCTCTTTTCACAAAGCGCAAAATCAGTGTTTACATGCAGGTGCTCAGAAAGTTCCAAGCAGTGCAGGAGATAATGCAGAGACAGAAAGCCCTAACTAAGTAATAGTGCAAGGCAAGAATGTTCCTACTGATTTCAGTAGTACCTGATAGTGCTGAATTCCCTGCATGGGCAGGGGAGCTGGTCTCTAAACTGTTTCTTTGAAGTAAAGATCAGAAGAATCCCACATAATCCCCTTCCTTAAAATATATACAAAGAGTCAAGGGTGGTGCTGAGACAAGGTTTTAGCAGACCTCACAGGATTTTTGGTTTAGCTGAGTGTGGGAATAAAACTGTAAAGGGAAAAAAATCCTTCCTTGGAAGGGATAGGGCAAGCTTCAACTGCAAGCCTCCTCAATAAAACTTGCTGGTCCCTAAGAGACTGTGCTTGTGTTAGGTTGTTCCTTCTCTGAGGAATCTTTGACTAAGCAGCCCTTATTCTTTTGGGAGCCAGGCAAAGCAGAATAAAAATCAAATCATTTTTCCCATGATTTCCACTCTTAGCATATTAAAACAGCTCTTTTTGTTGTGCACATATGCAGGATCTGAAATTACATTTGGTAAATGTAAGGCAATGACTATGCAGAGTAATACAGCACAAATATGAGGTTTATAGTTGACATGGCATAGGGAAAGGTTGGAAAAATGGGAAGGCAGAAAGGGGATAAGAATTAAAGATGTTTCAGCCATAGAGCTCTGAAGCTTCTCTCTTCTGGAGATTCAGAGGCAGAGGTCACAGATGAAGCTGTGGCCAAGGTGATGATTTTCTGTTCAGTGTGACAAACTTGAGAGAGGGCTTGATGGATTAACATAAGGAATGAAAATGAAACAAGAAATATTATTATTCCAAAAAGAGATATTACCCAGATTTCTATGTTTAAGCCATGAAACTAATTAGATGGATTTAAGCATCATAAATTGTCATTGAGTGCTTGAAACATGTTTTGTTGAGTGAAGAGTTGAATTTGAGATAGTTGATTCTCCAGGCATTGCTGGAGATCTGATACTTCTCCCTGTAAATGGGAGGAGAAGTCTCCTTGAAGGTGAGTTTTAACTTGTTTTCAAGAAACTTGGGAGGTATTCCAAGGCAAAGGGGTGATACAAATTTTAACATGTTCCAAATCAGTGTCAATCTTGTCTGGTAAACAGAGCTTGATGTTTTTTGCCTATCCAAAGAAAAGCTGCCTCTAATGCATCAAGTCTGGTAAAAATATTGTTATTGATATGAGTTTGTGTTAAAAGTTCATCAGTGACATTGGTCATAATTTGATTAATAACATTAACAATTTGGAGAGATTCTGTTAAGGTGACTGCCATAGTAGTGGCAGTGGCCACTATGATAATAGCTGAAATAATGGAAGTAATAAGCATACCAATGAGTCTTTTAGGTCTAATTGTTTAAGATTTCCCAAGGCTACTCCCTGAGTTTGGAAAATGTTATGGCATGGTTGTGTCTGAAAGTTTCTTTGTTTCTCCATCATCATCTTTTCCATCTGTGGTATTGGATTGAACAGGTGATCTTTACAGTTCATGGTATATTGTCATGTTTTTGCTGGCAGCCACTGGGGCATGTTCGAGTAAACACAGAAGCAAACACTCTCCTCCACATTATGAGGTCACTAGGTCCTTTTCAAGAACCATCTCCTTGCATTTCTGTACAGAATTTTAGCTTGTATTTGATGACTTTCCTGATGAGGGAAGAAATGTTTCTCAGCTGCTGAGAGGCTGTTTTTATCACAATTTTAAAAATTTAAAGTATATAGTGCTAGGGCTATTGTATTTCTAGGGGAGGTATCCATACTCCCCCTTTTCTGTTTTTTTAATGAGAGTTTTGAGAATTTGGTGAGTTCTTTTAATGATGGTTTGTCCTATAGGGTTATAAGGGATACCAGTGTTATGTGTGATATTTTATTGATAATTAGTTAGGGGCTATTTATAGACTGGCTTCAAAAAGAGAATTTTGGTGATGTTTACAGAGTTGTGTTAAAAGTGTTTTTGAGGGTGCTGTAATTGGATATTGTCCATGTAATGACAGATACATGCTTGTGGGAAGGCAGAACAAGTAGGGTTTAAAGCCTGAAAGACATAATATTGACACATGGTGGGGCTATTGAACATTTCTTGTGGTAGGATTTTTCACTGATATCTAGTTGGTGAATTTTTGTTAGTAATTGAAAGAATACAAAGTAAGTGAAAGATTGTTTAAAAACAGGGGTTTAACTGTTATATTTTACTCTCTTAAAATATGTGTACATACATTTACATGTTTACTAAACTGGGGGGAACACTGATATACTTGGGCCACTTTTGGCCAGAGTTCCAGATGGATACAAGATAAGGGCTAATATGTATATATAGTTTAATACATTTACACTGACAATTAGAGTGAGAAACAAGAATAACATAATCAATTAAAAGATTAATATTGAACAGATTTATAGAATGATAGATAAATAGAGCAGTTTTACATATAAGCTCAATAACATCTAACTTTTGGCTGGGAAGTGTTGAATTAGTAGTTGATATTAAAGTTTTTGTTGAAAATACTTGTGTAGAGTGCCTTTTCTTATGGTGGGACTTTAATAAGTTTGACTAGGGATAATTTTGTTTTACTGTGTTCATGATTAATGAACTTGATATTACAGACGCTAACTTGTGAGCACTGTGCTAATTCCTGAGGAAGTGACCAGCCTCTTCAGGAAGGAACACATCACTCCCTAGGCAGTATATTCCAAGGTTTATGAATTAGTCCCTGAGAAAGTGGCCAGCTTTTCCAGGGAGGAACACAACACTCTCTGGAATGTGCTTTATCTGTTTTTATTTGTTAGAAAACATCCCTGATATGCCCACAGTTTTAGCTCTTGTTATTTTTCCTGAATTATGAAAAGTGCTGATTAGTAAGGCATTGGTTTGCTGATTAACAAAGTTTTTTTGCTACAAACTAATAATATTTGGGACTACTGCATATGGTAGTTGTGTTATTTTGATTTATTATAATTTATTGTTATGTGCCACCTCTGGCAGCTCTTAATGGCTATTTTTATTTTGCAGCCATAATGCTGCTTCTTTAGTGGAGATGGGGTAGATTAGATGAGCATGAGGTAAGGCATCTGCATCTTGATTTTTAGGCAGATAGGTTGTTTTGTGACACATTTTTTCCTAATAATTAAAACTATGATTAACAACATTATACATTTATCTAATATTATGTTGAAACATTATTAAATTTTCAGGAATTTTATGCACTCTAAGTATTCATATGAACATTTTACTTGTACAACTTTAATTAAGAGAGGATTAAAGAATACCCTTTAATTTTATAACAATTTTAATCACTTTCCACTCAAACAATAACATATTAAAAAACTCAACTATATTATTACTTTGCTTTGTTTAAGGTGAAAGAATAAATCTTTGCAATGCTTTGAAATAAAAAGTTACTTTTAAGGATTTGACTTTGAGAAGGCAGGTTTGAACAATAGGGCTTTTTTGTGTTTTCTGTTTTTTTTTTTTAAGTGATAAGACTTGTTTCTTTAAGGAAATGATAAGGTTAAAGTAAAAGAATCTATTTTGATAAAACAGACTTTCTTTTTGTATACTGATTATTCAGGAGAAAAACATTTTGTAAACTTTTATTAAAACAGACTAATAATTTGAGAAATTTGAGAAAGAACAAAATTTTAACTTTGTGTTGTATTATTTGATACTAAAGCTTTTAAATCGTTATAGATAGAGCCATCACATTTTACATAACTTTGACCACAATTTTTTTTTCCCCGTGCACCTTTTGCACTTGCTCTATTCATTCAGGTTTTGTCCCATATTTTACTCTTTTCTAAATAATCAGTTACTTTATCTTAGGACAAAATTACTTTCTTATTCTTTAATAAGAAAAACACATTCATTTATCTACATACATGAGTTATCAAAATGATTTTGGGACATGTCTCTAAGTAAACATATTGCAACATACAGTTATCTTTAACACTAATCAAATTTGTCAGAATAATGATTTAATTTGGTTATAACCATTTTCATTATTTCAAATTAGTATTCATATTTATTTATTAATATAAGTGTTTATTTAATTTTTGGTGATTTGAATAGAGCTCTTTTAATAATTTTCATTTATCAATTTAATATTACCATCTGGAGGTATCAATATATACACTGATACTGAACAAACAGACAAACACAAAATGAGTTACAACACATTAATAGAAACGTAAAGCTTACTAATTTGACCCATGATTCTTACTTTTTTGGTATGGCTGTTTTCAAGCCCTTTATCATTTTACATCTTTGATTTTACAGATTTGAGAATTTTTTTGGAAACTGTGCTGCCAAGTTTTCTTACTTTTCCAGTGGTTTAATTTTATTAGCTCCCTCCAGCTCACAGCTACATTATCATATAGGCAGTAGGGCTTTGCAGAGCTGCTGCTGGAATGTTTTCTTTATCTTAGTTAATTCTTTTCAGAATGTTTTCTTAAAAGCATTATTTCATTGAAAAGGGCTTTGTTCAGTGCTTCTGCCTGTTGAGAGCAGCCTTCTAGTTACCAAACATTAAATTGAACTGGGATAACAATAGTTTTTACAAGAACTTTTCAATCACATGGGCATATTTGATAGCTATTAGCAATGGAATCCAATATTCCCTATGTGATGGAATTGTGGATCCTATTTTTAACAATGCTTTTATGTAGCTTTTTAAAGACTGCACAGGGAAGTGAGTTATGCTGTGGCTGTCCATTTTGGAAAATTACAGGAAAAGTATGACATTCTCCTAGCTTTATGGCTTTTTGTATTTTATTTTTAATTTTTTTTATTTTTTAAAAGATACTTAGATTGCATAAATGTTACACAAAAGTTATAGGGATTCTCATATGCTCCACCTCCCATACTTCCCACAACCTCCCACATAAACATCCTTCATTAGTGTGGCACATTCATTGCAATTGATAAACACATCCTGGGGCTTTGCCATTAAGCATGGACCATAGTTGACATTGTAGTCTACACTGTCTCCCACACAGTTCTGCATTATATGTGAAGATACAAAATGGTCTATATCTGTCATTGCAATGTCACTCAGAACAATTCCTAAGTCCTGGAAAAAACCCTGTATTACAACCCTTTTTCCCTCTCCTTGCTGCAGAGCTGGCAGTGGCTACTGACTCCATATCAATGTTGTAACTTCTTCCATTGCTAGAATCACTATATATGTCTATAGTAGAATACCAGTTTGTCCACTGTAGTCCATAGCTCTTCCCCCAATACCAAAGTTCCTGGGATTGTGATGTACACTCCACCTCCAATTAACAGGGGGTGTATATTCCATGGGGAAGATGGATGGTACTATCCTGCCTGCAGCTGCAGACTCTCTCCATTCTCTGGGATGGCCTTTGCCAATCATCATCTCCCTGCCAGTTGTCCTGTGTGAGTCCAATGAGCTAAAGAGTAGGTGTTGCAGATCCACCGAGGTTCTGGACCCAGCTGGCACTTGGAACACCCAAAGACTCGAGTCTCTGGACATACACCAACAAACTCCAGTACCAAGTATAGGTTTGAATAGAAGGGACAAATGAGCCATGTGCAGGAAAGACATAATTGAGTCTGACTCTGTCACTCTTAGGAGCACAAACACCAAAGTAAGACCTACTGACAAGGCACCAAACTTCAGAGCTATCTGCCCTGACCACATGGCCTGGGAATCTCCAGAGCCTTCACAATCTCCACTATTTGGGGTGGCATCCACCTTGGAAGTCTATGAAATCTGCTTAGATGTACATAAGCATTACCTCTGGGTTGACCTCCAAACACACTTTGAAGTCTCTTAGCCATATAAACTCATTTGTCTTTACCTTTCCCCCTTTTATTCAGGTCTTTTTCAAGTTGCATTGGTAGTTGGTGCTTGGTAGCAAACCCTTGGTGCCAGGGAGGCTCATCCTTAGGAGTCATATCCTACAATGGAGGGAAGATAATGCGTTCACATGCCGAGTTTGGCTTAGAAATAGCCTTCATTTGAGCAACAAGGAGGCTCTCCAGAGGCAACCCTTAAGCACCCCATAACAATAGGTTGTTTCACTTTCAAGAGCAAAGACTCATAAGACTTGTCATCAATATTAAGGGCCCATCAGTGGATCATCCTCCTTTGTCAGTCAATGCCTCTGCACTTGGTTGACTGTTGCTGCTCCCTTTGAGAATGTGGCAGAGCTCTCCAGGATAGAAATTCATTATTCTCTCATTTATTGTGTGAGTCTCCACCCACTTTGACAATGCCCCATGAACATCTGAACATTTTTATTTACCTTAGATGTATGCTTAGGTGAACTTCCTCTCATGCATCCCCTATCCTGAACACCCCATGCAAACGACCCTCTCTTACCCCAGTTGTAACCTTTCTGTGATCCAAAGCTTCTTCAAAGATGAAGCCATTGCAAAAACTGAATACAATTAATAGGGAAATGAAACAACAATAATAAATCTAAATGCAAGAGATAAAATACATATATTTTCCTTGTCTTAAAGTATCAGCTGGATGTTAGATATTCTGGTGGCTCATTACTCTTAGAGGAGCTGGGAATCAAACTAGGGCCTTCTTATACTCAAAGAATGAACTCTTCCACAAAGCTACCTTTCCAATATGGCCAATTAGCTCTTCAGAAAGCTATTCAGTCACTTTCCCTCAGGCAGGTTTGACTCTTCTAGGGCAGCAGGATTTGGCAGGCTGTGTGAGCAGATTCCCCCTCTCCTTTCCTGACCAGGTTAAGTTCCCTTTTGAAATTCAAATAGGACCCTGATGACTTAGTTCACTGCACAGAAATGATTCTGCACCCTCTTCTAGACCACCCTTCCACCCAGGGGACCATAAATAGGCTCGTGGAAACTTATTAAGTGCTTCCCACTGCTTGACTCCCTTAGGGAAGTTGAAATTCAGATAATCCTCAGAGCAGAACTATTAAGTTGGTTGACTCTACCCTCTCTCAGGCCAAACCTCTGTATCCCAGGTAAATCAGGCTTCCTCAGAAGATTCACTTCTCCCCTCTGCCTGATGCCACCTCTAGGTGGCTGGTGTATTTCTCAAAGCTCACATGGGGTCAGGCATCCAAACCCACAGAAAGGAAACCCCTCTCTTCCCCTTGCCAGAACCCTCCTACTCAGAGAATACTCCCTCTTGCTGGGTGACCAGTGGGAATCTGGGCTCACCCTAGCCCCCTGCCCTGAGGGTGGGGTTTTGCCATCCATGATTTCCAGGCCCAGGTTTAAAAACTCATGGTTTTATCTTGAGCAACCTATCTCCCATTCAGCACCCTCCAGATTTATGCCCGAAGGGCTCCTGCTCTGTGGGCTCCCAGAGCAGCTCACTTGGGCAGGATCCTGTCCCCAATCAGCCATCTTTTCTGAGAGAGATGGTGAACACCCACTTAAACCACAGCCGTCTTGACTAACCTTCCTTTATGGCACTTTAAAGCACTTTTCCATAGCTGGCTGAGGTTTTTGATTCTCAAAAAAGATTGGAGGAGATGGAGGAGTTAAAGGTGTTTCTTCCTTTTCAGGGAATACAGGGTCTTTAACTGGGAGCTCTTCTGAGGGAACCATGGGAAAAGACGTATATAATGGACACAAGTTTGCTTTTACTATGCTCCAGGTTATTAGGGTAGAAATGGAAAATTTTTCTCCTTGCTCATATTTTGTTTTTAACTATTTTCCTAAGTGCTCTCATAATTCCAATTCTAAAGTTCCTCTTTTAGGAAACAAAGTACAATATTTTTTAATTGTTTGTAATAGGGAGAACATTTGTCATTTTTGGACTGTGCAATCAGCTGCCTTTAAGAGTTGTATTGATTTTACAAAAATATCCTGTTTTTTTGAAATTCTCAGTCCCATGAAGATTTAGAAAACTCCCCTTACTGAATTCATACACATAGGTAACTATATCCAGTGGGTGTTGCTGTTCCCTTACCTTGGGATGATGAGGTATCCGGATGAACTGTATCCTGTTGACATGTCGATTGAGACACTTGTTGGTCTGATCATGTTGGTGTCACCACTTGCAAGAATATGTCTTGCAAAGTCTTGTGGAGCACTGTCCAGCAAAGTCCACAGCAGTGCAATGAATTATACTGAACACTGAGGTTGAGAGAGGTGAGGGAGAAAATGGCTAATGGAACTATTCTCCTTTGCTGACTCCCATCATGGAAAATTACATCATGGTTTTTATTCTCTTTTCACAAAACCCAAGGTCAGTGTGTACATGCAGGGGCTCAGAAAATTCCAGGCTGTGCAGGAGATAATGGAGAGACAGAAAGCCCCAACTAACAGTGCAAAGCAAGAATGTTCCTATTATTTTCAGAGGAACTGGTAGTGCTGTCTTCCCTGCATGGGAAGTGGAGCTGGCCTCTAAACCATTTCTTAGAAGTAAAGATCAGAAGAATCCCACACCTAGACTACCATTTTCAGCCACATCCCCATTTATGAACAGCAGTTACACACTATAATCTGTCACCGTCAACTCTGTACATTTCCAAACTTTTACCATAAAGCTAAATAAAACCTCTACATACATTAAATATCAATAGTCCATATCAGTCCTCCTCTTATCTCCATTAATAATCCACAACCTACCACCAGGTCTTGAAGATATTTTCCTACAATTTCTTCTAAAAGTTTTATGGTTCTTGCTTTTATATTTAGGTTTCTGTTTCATTTTGAGTTAACTTTTTAATAAGGTGTGAGATAGGGGTGCTCTTTCCTTCTTTTGCTATGGATATCCAATTTTCTCAGCATTATTTCTTGAATGCATAGTTTTGCCCAAGCTGGGTGAGTTTGACAGGCTAATCAAAAATCTCTTGAACATAGATGTGATGTTCTGGTTTTTAACCATCAATTCGGTTCCATTGGTCTATGTGTCTGTTTTTATGCCAGTATCATGCTGTTTTTGTTTTTTTTTTTACCACTGGAGCTAGGTAATATGAATTAAAGTCCAGAAATGAGAGTCTTCCAACTTTGCTTTTCCTTTTTAAGATGTTTCTGGCTATTCTGGACCTCTTACTCTTCCAAATAATTTTGATAGTCATGATTTCCATTTATTTAAAAAATACTAGTGAAACTTTTATTGGGATTGCATTGAATCTGTACATTAATTTGAGTAGTATCAACATATTAATGATATCTAGTCTCCCAATCCATGAGACAGAATGTTCTTCCAATTATTTAGGTCTTTTTAAAATGCCTTTTAACAATGTGTTGCAGTTTTCTAAATATGTGTCCTTTATATTGTTGTTTAAGTTTTTTCTGTATATTTGGGTTTTATCTGTCATATTTTATTTTCACTGCTCTTTTGACATTTTTAGTTACTTTTATTGATATAATCTTCATTTCTAGATGCTCTTCCATGCCTTTCTCTCCTGTCTTTTCTTTTCAGCCTATAGTACCCTCTTTAGTATTGTCTGCAAAGCAGGTCTCTTGGTTACAAACTCTCTCAGTTTCTGTTTATCTGTGAATATTCTAAACTCG
>JAQZBX010110312.1:0-10385 GCA_029593785.1 Cabassous unicinctus
AAAAAATTCAATTAACATCAAATACTTGCTATGGGTCAGTCACTATTATAGGTGCTGTGGATATAGTCTATGCCCCAAAATTCACAGTTCAAAAAACTCATTAAAACACACACACATACCAAGTTATGAAAATATTTTCTATTCTGATGATCATATGATTAATATTTTAAAATTGCTGAACTCAAATGTTTTACTATAAATATTTTGTAGAGTCCCCTCTCTTAGCACACACATGAAAAAGATGTGCTTTCTTTTTCTCGTTAACCTATAAATTTATCATAATCAGTGTATAGATTTTTATTTTGGTATTGAGAAGTTAATAATGAATTAAATGGCTCCACCTTTTGAAAACCATCTATGTCGTTGTCAATACATATTTCGAACAAGCGAACCTTGGGAAATTGCTAACAGTCAAAACATCACTTAATATTAGTTAACTATTGGGAACAACTTCTGAAAGGAAAAAGGATAATTTTAAAATTTAAAACACCTCTTAATCCATAAAAAACTATAGAGGACAAACTAAGATGCAGTTGAAAATAAAAGTTTTTGACTCAAGAAATTTCAACAATTCTATGATATCTAAACTAAGATTATTCTTATGAGAACATAGCAATGACCAAATCCTCTATCTACAGTTAATAACCTAATTATATATAACCACCTGCTACAGGGAGAAAGAAAGCTGAAAACAGTAACCTCATGGTCTATTATGAAAGTAATATTCTGTACTTATAGATCATGCCAGAGCTTTTAATAGGGTTCTCGGACTCAATATTTTCTTGAAATATTTCAACTTCTATAGTAGGAATGTAGCCTATATAATCAGTAAAATGTCCATGGTAAATATGAAAATCAAAATTTGATACTGATTTGGTTGGTATGTCTTTACTTTTTCTAGCAGTTCTCTTTTGACAAGTGGATGGCTCATATCTGAGTGCTATAGTGAGTTCTAATCCCTCTCCAAAAAGACTCTACAAATTCACCATAAAGACATGTAGGTTAGTAGTCAAGAGTCAAGTATTATCTAGAATGTTTAATAATTCAATGAATTAGAACTATCCAAAGAGCACCTTTACCATTATGTTTAGTTAAAGACCATAGAGATTAGAAAACACATTATCCCTCTGGAAGGCGGTTCTTTCCATGTTACAAGTCCCTTAACGACCTTTACCATCTCTACCCTCATCCCGCACTCTCTCTCTTTTAATAAGGTTGAGCAAATGGGACTTCATTTTATCTGATTGCCACAGACCAGTAAGATTAATTATTCATGCTTACACTCTCCCTCTTGTTAAGATCATGCATTAGACTAATTTTTCTCTTTATTGCCCTAGTTGGGTGAGTCTCATCCCATGGCCCCTTGACTCATTCTCCGAGGTGTACAGATATGCTGGAAAGAAGGAAAAAACTACTCATAGCTAAAATCTTGGAGAAAATGTCTGAACTAATGTGACTGCCAAATCAACAGATGTTGTTGGGGATTTTTTTCTTTTAAGCAGCAAGTGTATATTACAAAGGAGGTTAAAAAGTGATTACAAAGGGGGCGGATGTGGCTCAAATGGTTGGGCGTCCGTCTCCCATATGGAGGGACCTGGGTTCGATCCCTGGGACCTCCCGGTAAAAAAAAAAAAAGAGAGAGAGACTACTTAACCTAAAAGTGATTACAGAGCAAATGTTCTGCAACTTGTTTGTCCCACTGAAGAACATTCATTCCTTGTTAGTGTCTAGAGATAGATGTTGTTCAAGGGCTGCAGAGAATTTCTCTATGGATATATAATTCAAATTGATGGATATTTGGGTTGCTTCTTTCTATCTTTTTTAGGTAAAAAAAAATAATGCTGTAATTCATTCAATAGCCAGTCAGCATATATTAATCATCTTCTACACACTAGGCACTAGAATGAATAGCGACAGCGGATGATCTTCAGAAGTCTCAATTTGCTTCTGGCTGAAGCAATCTACTTCTTCACCAGCTGGTGCTCGGCCATCAGCTGTCCTGCTCCTCCAGATTCATGGGACTTGTCTCTCTTACCAACCCATCTTATAGCCATGCCCAACTGGTGTCTTTAAGCATCAGAGGCGGTGGGAGAGTCAGGAAGAAGGAGGCGGTCCCAGACCCAGTATCAGAGAATTATCAGCAACTGCCTTGGTGCAGGCAGGCCCTGCATCTGCCAGGTGTAACCTGGACCATTCAACACGCCCAGGACTGGCTTTCCAACAAAACCACAAAGGAAAGAGCCGAGAAATGGCTCTTGTCCCTATAGGTGAGCTCCAGAGCAGGCAAACTTTCTCCTTCACCTAATCAGAACTGGATTTAGCACTTTAAACTTCTACTAAATATGGGACTGAATTAAACATGAACAATTAGTATACAGAAATCATTATGAAGAGATTATAGAACCTTGCAGTCCTAGAATTTTGGTCCCTGTACCTGATTAATGAGGAAAAAAACTCTGTATGTATTTTCTTTAAGTTTTCCTGTCTGAAGAACCCTTCTGTTACAAGCACTGAAAATGCTCGATAAGATTCATTCTATTAACAAACATCCCTTTAAACATACTGTTTAACTCATAAGAAATCAGGGAAATCCAACAGGAGCCAGAAATGAAGAGGACACCACAACCAGAAAGGTAAGTGAGCACTGAAGCCAGCAGCTGCTCTGAGAACATGTGCCAATGCCAGGAGCTTAGAGAACTGGGGAAACAGGAGACAAAGTTTTTGGCCAGCACAAAGTGGAGGATTAAAAGTGAGAGCTCTGAATAAATGTGGGCCCTTGAAGGGGGCTATATATCCTCTGTAAAAAGTAAGCTGGGAAATAAAAACCCTTTCTAGTAGCAGAGAGAGCCTACCTCGAAACTTGTCTGCCTCAGGATCTGCAATCATAAGACTGCCCTCACACAGGTTCAGGGTTTGAATTTATGCTACATGCAAGGCCAAAAGAACCCAAGCCATTAATCAACTTACAGTAGTTTCATGCTGGTAACATGCCTCAAAATGCCTGGCAGAATCTTCTCTGGAGGAAGACACTTTCACCCCAGACCTCTCAGAGATCAAGATATTCAAATACGAGCTCACAATTTAAAAAAATCCAAATACAGAAAGAAACAACTCATCAAAAGTGAGAGAAAAATAAACAGAAGCATCAGACCTCCAAGGATATCAGATATTTATTAGAAAAAGAATACAAAAATAGCCATGCTAAAATGTTTACAGAAATAAAAGGCGGCAAGGGTTAAAAGTAGCAAAACTGATTAAGCAGATTTGAAAACAAAATAGTTTCTAGAAACTAACAAGAAATTAGACAGAGTCTAGGGAGAATTTGTAAATTGGGAGACAGATTTGAAGAAATTATTTGGAATGCAACAGAGAGAAACAGAGATGGAAAATATGAATAAGCAACAACCAGCAAGATGGTGACAGAGTAAGGAGCTCCTACTACCGGACAGTCAGTAATCACCCTGAGCTGTCTAAAGCACCTGTTTGGAAGCTCCAGGACAGCAGAAGTACATCCTGCAACATCCTTGAAAGAATGGAAGGAGACGGCCCATCTGCAGAGAAGATTCGTTAAGTAGAGCTCTCCACGCCACGGAGGCCGGTGCCCATCCTCCACTGGTGGCACAAGCTACCTAGGCAGATATTCCGTGGCTGAAATTGGAAGCTCCATTTCCCAAAAGTGGGGGAGGAAGAGACGGTTGGGCACCAACTTCAGCTAGTGATTAGTAAATTCATCAGGCTAAAGTATAATCCTAAGGACAGCTAAAGTTTGAACCCATCCAAGTCAGAAAGAAGCTGGTAGCTGCCATTTTAACTCTGCCCCTGGCACAAGGGACAGCAGGATGGACTGAAAATCACAGTGCCGGTAGGGGCGGGCTTCTTTCCATCCAGATCTTATTACCGCTCTAGCATAATCCCCAGCCCCACCTTCAGCAGGGAGGACACTGGGGGGACCTGCACCAGGCTCTCCAGGCAACTGCAGGTGCTTTCAGCCAGCACAGACTGAATGGTAGGAAAGCTGGGGCTCCATCCCTGCTCCCCAATAAGAGAGAAGAGAAGCTGTGTTTCCTCAGCCTCCCTAGGCAACTGCAGGCACTTTAAGCCCAGACACACTGGTTTGCTGAGCATCTTCAATTCCAGATCCACCCCTCTAACCACATAGGATAGGAGGGGACTAGGGTTTCCTCAGCCCCTCTGGGAAACTGCAGGCGCTTTCAGCCCACACAGACTGGATACTTGGGCACCTGTAGCTCCATCCCTGCCCCCAAGTAAGGTAGAAAGGGTATTGTGCCTCCTCAGCCTTTCCAGGCAATGGCAGGTACTTTTGGTCTGCACAGCCTGGACTGGTGGATACGTGTGGATCCGCCCCCACCACCCAATAGGATAGAAGGCGGCTGGTGTTTCCTCAGCCTCTCTGGGCATCGGCAGGGACTTTCCACCTACACTGACTGAGCCTGTTGGGTGTTGGTGGTTCTGTTCCCACCCCCTAAAGGGCAGAAGGGACAGTACTCCCTCAGGCTCTCAGGGCCATACGAATTAGATTGTTGGGCAGTCCAGAGGGTCCATCCACACCCCTGGCAGGCGGGCGGGGGGGTGGGGGTGGGCAGGGCTACGTCAGTCTACCTGGCCAACTGTGGTCATTTTGGACCCGCACAGCTAGATGGCTGCCCACACCTGCAGCTCCATCCCCACCCCAGGCAGGGGAGGAAGGGGCATGAAGCTTCATCAATCACTCCGGGCAACTAGAGTTGGTCTTGGCCTATACAACTTGGATTATTACACACGGTTGTGGCTCTGTCCCTACCCCTGGCAAAAGAGAAAGGTGGGAGAAGCTTCATTGGTCCCTGGGGCAAAACAGGCAGCTTGAGCTTCCACAGCTTACAGCACCAACTACATACTTGGCTTCTACTACACAACAAGCAAGGGAGAAAGGGAAAGAAAGCCCTAAACTAGAGAGAGAAACTTCACCCAGAATAAATACTCTAGTAAGCCAGATGCCAAGATACCAACAAAAAATTACAATCCACACCAAGAAAAAGGAAGATATGGCCCAGTTAAAGGAACAAGATAAGCCTCCAGATGACATAAAGGAGTTGAGACAACTCAAATCTTAACAAATTTAATGAGATGGCTAAAGAGATTAAGGATATTAAGAAGACATTAGGGAAGCGGGTGTGGCTCAGTGGATAGAGCCCCCATTTGCCATATGGGAGGCCTGAGTTCGCGTCCCGAGGCCTCCTTGTGAGGGCACGCCGGCCTGAGCGGTGCAGTGGGCTGATGCAGCAACCTCACGGCAGGAAGCGGGTGTGGCGCAATAGATGGAGCACCCGTTTACCATGTGGGGGGCCCCGGGTTCGCTTCCCGGCGCCTCCTTGTGAGGGCAGGCCAGCTCGCACGGCGCAGTGGGCTGGTGCGGCAGGACCTCGCAGCAGGGGGGAGATGGGCAGACGCGGAGGGGACGCGCAGCGAATGGACACGGCGGCACGGGCAGCAAGGGGGGGATAAATAAAATAAAATAAATCTTTAAAAAAAAAAAGAAGACATTAGATGAGCACAAAGAAGAATGTGAAAGCACCCATAGAAAAACAGAAGATCTTATAGGAATGAAAGGCACAATAAATGAAATAAAAAATACACTGGAATCATATAATTGCAGATTTGAGGAGGCAGAAGAAAGGATTGGTGAGCTTGAAGAAATGGCCTCTGAAAGTGAACATATAAAGACAGATGAAGAAAAGGATGGGAAAAATTGAACAAGGTCTTAGGCAAATGAATGACAGCAAGAGATGTGCAAACACACGTGTCATGGGTGTCCCAGAAGGATAAGAGAAGGGAAAAGCAGCAGAAGGAATATTTGAAGAAATGACAGAAAATTTCCCAACCCTATTGAAAGACGTAGATATCCATGTGTAAGAAGCACAGCGTACTCCCAGCTGAATAAATCCAAACAGACCAACTCCGAGACACATACTAATAAGAATGCCAAATACCAAAGACAGAAAGAGAATTCTGAGAGCAGCAAGAGAAAAGCAATGCATAACAATATAAGAGATACCCAATAAGATTAAGTGCCAGTTTCTCATCAGAAACCACAAAGGCAAGAAGGCAGTGGTAGTATATATTTAAGATACTGAGAGAGAAAAACCTCCAGCCAAACATCTTATATCCAGCAAAATTGTCTTTCAAAAATGAGGGTGAGTTAGAATATTCACAGATAAACAGAAACTGAGAGAGTTTATAACAAAGGGTGTGCTATAGTCTGAAAAGACAGGAGAGAGGGGCTTGGAAAAATAAAGATTCTGTCAGTAAAGTTAACTAAGAATGTCAAAAGAGTGGTGAAAATAAAATATGACAGATAAAACCCAATGTCAAAATGGGTGAAATAAGAACCGACTTTACAGTAGTAACATTGAATGTTAATGGATTAAACTCCCCAATGAAAAGACACAGACTAGCGGAATGGATAAGAAAATATGAGCCATCTATATGCTGTCTGCAAGAGACTCACCTTAGACCCAAAGATACCAATAGATTGAAAGTGAAAGTGAAGCAGGCTAGTTTAGGGGATGAAAAGACGAAACTGGGACCTGGCAGAAAAACAGGGCCTTGCAACACGTGGCCATGGATATGCCCGAGGCTGCTGGAAGAACCCCACTAGAGCCCTCATTTAGAATGGGATTTTGCCCAGGATCAAAGAAAAGCCCAGGATATTCCCAAAGGGCCTTATCATTGCACACACCCCCTCCCCCAGAATTGACAGGTGGGGTAATCAATCAAAACAGCAAACAACTGGGACCCCTCCCACGGAAATCAGCAAGTGGGAGGAATAATTAATAGTTTAAAGAGTCAGTGCAGAAGCTAAATTTACCCTTCTTTTGCCTTTTTCTCTCTCTGTCTGGACCAGCCTTCAAGTATACCTGGGACCCATAATCTGTTATTTTCTTTCTTTCCTCTCATTTTCTTAATAAACTACTGGCCTAACTAAACTGGCATGTTCTTAAATTCTTTTTTGTAACATAACCAAGAACCTAGAGAAAATCCAGCAACAAAAGGCTGGAAAAAGATATTCCACGCATGCAGTAACCAAAAGAAAGCCAGGGTAGCTATACTTATACCAGATGAAATAGACTTTAAAAGACATTAGTGATGCACAATCTGAGGAGGAAGTCACAAAAAATTTCATTTACAAAAGCGACTAAAAAAATCAAATATTTAGGAATAAACCTAACCAGAGATGTAAAGCACTTGTATTCAGAAAACTACAATGCATTGTTAAAAGAAAAAAAAAAAAAGGGACCTAAATAATTGGAAGAACATTTCATGCTCATGGATTGGAAGTCTAAATATCATTAAGATGTCAATTCTACCCAAATTGATATACAGATTCAATGCAATCCTGATAAAAATTCCACCAGCATTTTTTAAACAAATGGAAAGCATACTTATCAAATTTATTTAGAAGGGTAAGGGGTCCTGAATAGCCAGAAACATCTTAAAAAGGAAAAAGGTGGTAGATTCTTAAAGGAGATAAGAAGAGGGCTGAGAAGGACTACTGATGCTTATGTATGTAGAAGTTTTAATTAACTTTACTGTAAAAGTGTGGAAATGGACAGAGTTGCTGGTAACACATTATAGTGAGTTGCAGGTGGTTTATAAATAGGAATGTGGCTGGAAAGGGTAGTCTAGGGATGTAAATGTCAATTGAAAGAAAGCTAGAGCATAATCTAGGGACTGAATAACATAGTGAACCCAGAGGTGGGTAAGAATTGCAGTCAATGGTACAGATGCAAGAGTGTCCTTCTGTGAGCTAGAGCAGATGTATGTCACTATTGCAGGGTGGTGAGAATGTGGAGAAACATGAGAAAAAACACAACTGAGTGACCTATGTGCTGTGGTTAACAGCAATACTGTAATATTCATGCATCTATGCCAAGGACGTACTGTGTTGATAATGGGCGGTATGGAAAAAGTGTGCCAAATGTACGTTATGGACTATGGTTGGTGGTAATAGTCTGATGATATTATCTTATAATCTGTAATAAATGTTCCACCACGGTGTGGTGTTTTGGTAAAGGAGTATTATATGGGAATTCTACACATGTGCATGACTGTTTTGTAAGTTCACAACTTCTGTTATAAAAATATATTTAAAGAAATAATAATACGTGTATTGGAGGAAAAATACACCAAATGTAAGATATAGACTATAGTTAGTAGTAAGATTTTGATGATATTCTTTCATAATTTGTAACAAATGTTTCACAACAATGCAAGGTGTTGGTGGTGGGGTGATGTATGGGACTCCTGTATGATGTTATGCACATGCAACTTGTTCTGTAAGTTCACAACTTTTACTACACACTTATGGTTTATGTATGAATGATACATAAATGAATCATGTATGAATGATATACTTCAGTAAAATTAAAAAATACATGAATAAGCACTGAATAAATATCACAGAGGAGAAAATAAGTGGGTGTAACACACATCTAACCTGAGTTTCAGATAGAAAGAATACAGAGAACGAGAGAGAGAAAATTTTCAACATTAAAATAGCTGAGAAGTTTCTACAATTGAAAGACAAGAATCAAAAGAACTCTCAAACAGGAAAAATAAAAATATTAGGTTGGTGCAAAAGTAATTGCAGTTTCGGACCATGAATTTCAAATCATTATAACTAGGCTCAAATATATCTTTATTTTTTTTTATTATTTATTTTTTTTATTTTTTATTTTTTTAAAGATTTATTTTTCATTTATTTATTTATCCCCCCCTTGCTGCTTGTGCTCGCTGTGTCCATTTGCTGTGCGTTTTTCTGTGTCTGCTTGTCTCTCTTTGTTGCGACGTCTTGCTGTGTCAGCTCACCGAGCCATGCGGGCTGGCTGGCTTGCCTTCACCAGGAGGCCCTGGGAATCGAACCGGGGGCCTCCCAGATGGTAAACAGGAGCCCTATCGATTGAGCCACATCCGCTTCCCTCAAATATATCTTTATTAATCAAAATAGGAACTATTACAATCAACACATTTTTGCAAACGAGAAATAAGTTTGTTTCTTTTTGTAGTGTAATAATCCGTGCTTCGGGATTCGACGAACTCTTGGAAAGCATTTTCTGTATCCTGCTGGTTGTGGAAGCGTTTTCCCTGCAAAAAGTTGTCGTGATGCTTGAAGAAGGGGTAGTCGATTGGCGAGAGGTCAGGTGAATATGGCGGATGAGGCAAAACCTCATAGCCCAATTCGTTCAACTTCTGGAGTGTTGGTTGTGTGATGTGCCGTCAGACATAGTCATGGCGAAGAACTGGGCCCTTTCTGTTGAGCAATACTGGCTGCAGGTGTTGCAATTTTCAGTGCATCTCATCAATTTGCTGACCATACTTCTCAGATGTAATGGTTTTGCTGGGATTCAGAAAGCTGTAGTGGATCAGACTGGCAGCAGACCACCGAACAGTGACCATGACCTTTTTCTGGTGAAGTTTGGCTTTGGGAAGTGCTTTGGAGCTTCATCTCGGTCCAACCGCTGAGCCGGTTGTCGCTGGTTGTCGTATGAAATCCACTTTTCATCGCATGTCACAATCTAATCGAGAAATGGTTCATTGTTGTTGTGTAGAATAAGAGAAGACGACACTTCAAAACAACGATTTTTTTTTATTTTCGGTTAGCTCATGAGATACCCATTTATTGAGCTTTTTCACCTTTCCAATTTGCTTCAAATGCTGCACAACTGTAGAATGGTCAATGTTGAGGTCTTCGGCAACTTCTCATGTAGTTGTAAGAGGATCAGCTTCGACGACTGCTCTCAATTGGTCGTTATCAACTTTGGATGGCCGACCACTATGTTTCTCCCTCATCTTCAAGGCTCTCATCTCCTTTGCAAAACTTCTTGAACCACCACTGCACTCTACGTTCGTTAGCAGTTCCTGGCCAAAAGTGTTGATGTTGCAGTTGTCTCTGCTGCTTTACGATCCATTTTGAACTCAAGTAAGAAAATCGCTAGAATTTACTTTTTGTCTAACATCATTTCCATAGTCCAAAATAAATATAAAATAAACAGCAAGTAATAAGTCATTAGCAAAAAAATATAAAGCGAGAAATGCACATTAAAATGATGTATAACATAACCACATTTAAGAATGTATTTCAATATCAAATGGCAAATTTCAACAATGCAAAACTGCAACTACTTTTGCACCAACCTAATAAATCCATCCCTAGACAATTATTGTGAAACCACAGAAAATTAAAGACAAAGAAAAGATCTTAAGAGCAGACAAAAAGAAGATTAAGGGAAGCGGGTGTGGCTCAGTGGATAGAGCCCCCGTTTACCATATGGGAGGCCCGGGTTCGCGTCCCGAGGCCTCCTTGTGAGGGCACGCCGGCCTGAGCGGTG
>JAQZBX010110313.1:0-10384 GCA_029593785.1 Cabassous unicinctus
ACTACATAAATCATATTAGGTCTAGCGCTTATACCCTACTCGGCAGAGACACACACAAACCCACTTGTGTGTTGTTTGCTTCCCTAACTGCAACGTAGGCTTCACGAAGGCAGCCATCTTTGCTTGTTCACCAACATATCCTAAGTGCATAGCACAATGCGTGGAACATAGTAGAAGGTCCTCTCCAAATATGCTGATTCTCCACTCATCACTCATGGAGTCATGAGTGAGTCTTTCTCTCACTCATGACTCCAATATATATAATAAAATTAAGCAGTCCATGGTGCTAGACAGAACTCTCATTAACCAGTAACAGGAAAGTCATGGGAATAACTTCAATGTTAATATTCTCCCCCATCACTTACAAAACACCTGCTCATCTGACTCATGCTAATGTCCAATTTTAAATGGTCAGTAATTCATCTTTTATCTAAAGCCAGACCAAAGGATTTTAGCACGAAAAGGAGTGGTCAAAGAGACTCGTTTATTATTAACTAAGATTTTGCCAAATATTAACTCTATGAAGCTTAATCACAGAAAAGTTTTGTATCTGGTCCCTATCACTTAGTGTCCTGTTGCCTTATAGTACTGCACTGTAGCACTAGACTCTTGAATTACAGTCTACATGGATGTTCCTTGCATTATAACCTTGTGCCCTTGAATTCCTCTCTACTTGGACCTACTCTGCAATTATGGAAAACTGTCCCTTAGTGCCCTTCTCAGAAGGACAATAAGGCAAATTCCCTTCAGAGCTCAAGTTCAGATAAGATTTTCTTATTAAACTAATTCAGTATTCTTTCTGTTAGCCAGTGAACATATTTTCCTCTTTATCCTGAACACTAAAATCCTCATAAACAAATTGTATGCCTAATTATTATGTAAACACCTTTGACTGGGTTTTTCCAGATGAGATTTCCTGGCGCATTTTTTTTTTTACCACCCCCATTTTATGATTTGATGTTTCTCTTTTATTGTATATTAATAGTTTTTGGTCTTTTGAACTTTCTTCTCTTGCAAGCAACCTTAAATTCATTTGGAAGTAGATGGAGTAATAATGTACAAAGCTAGAAGTAAAAGATATTATAGGAGTATAGAGGAATAAGAAATTAATTCCAATTGGAAGGGAATACACATCACAGGAATCTAGAATATAAAGTAGTATGAATCAGTGACTCAGGTTTAAATCTGTTGCTGAACTTAATTCTAATAAACTTGAAACAATATGTAAATAGGGGCAAAAATCACATGCGATATTTTAATTTTAGAGATGAAATTATTCCAATAAAATGTTAATATTGCATTTCTTCCAGTTAGAAAAGCAATGCGATATTTTAATTTGAGATATAAGTTGGAAATAGAGACACATTATCAGTCAGGAAACTTCTCAGATAAAAATCAAAAGGTAAAAGGAGTTTGTGAACTTAATGAAGGGGAATAAACATATCTCTTAATTTCTGCAGTGCAAAGCATTGTGAGTTAAAAACCCCATTTGTGATAATTTTGTACTGAATTTTGCTGTGAGAAAAATAAATGTGAAGACACATAGTTCATATAATTTTATTGTTGAAAGGGAGTTTCTAGAAAATTCTCTTTTCCCTCTTATTGTAGAGATAGGGAAATTGAGCCATAGGTTGACTAGCTTGCACAAAGTTACATAGTGCTAAACCTTACTAGAAAAACCTAGGTATCCTGCCTCATAATCTAGTACTCTTCCACAGTGTAAACACTAAGGTTAACAGTCCACTATAGATAATATAATGGTAGAAGTGTCTTTTTGTTAGATTATCATTCCATAATCTTGTTTCATGCTCTAGATCCAGACCCACCATCAGATTTGCTGATTTTTGGACAGGAAGAGAATGCAATATATTTGTCTTGGAAACTACCACAAGGAGGCTTTGAAAAGTTTCAGGTAAAGACCAGTACTGCTTTCACACAATCTTAGCATTTATTGAGGTCTTCATTTCGCTCTTTTTTTCCTCCTTCATTTCACATTAGTGTGGTTTTAGAAATGATTGTAACACCCCTTTTTGGAAAGCAATTTTGTTGAGACATTCACATACCATACAATCCATCTAATGTGTACATTCAGTGGCTTTTGGTATAATCTCAGAGTTGTACATTCATCACCATAGTCAATATTAGAGCATTTTCATTACTCCAAAAAAAGCCATCCCTTACTCCTTAGCCGTCACCTCTCAATCCCTCTATCCTTCCCCTGCCACACATATCTGCTAATCCTATTCTGTCTCTACCAATTTGTTTATATTTACAATTTATATAAATTGAGTCAAACTATAAGCATATTTTTCATCTATTTCTTTCACTTAGCATACTTCTCTTTTTTCCACAATTGATGAATATATATTAATATATTACAATTCACTAGAGTCCATAGTTTGCTTTTGGTGTATTTTTGCCCAAACACCCCTTATTATTAACATCTTATAATATTAATGTACATTTGTTCTGATTCGTGGAAGAACATTCTTATATTTGTCGTAGTTCACTATGCTATACAGTCCCATGTTTCATCCTTTAGCGTTCCTTCTAGTGCAACACCCCTTTAATGTAAGATTTTTTTCCCAAAAGTACTTTTTTAAATTTATTTCCTTACAAGTATTGAGTTGTCATGAGAGGTGTTCTAATAGAAGTTAAAAATGATACCTGACTTTAAAGGAGTTTGGATCTTCAGTGGAGATAAACATGTGCACACATAATACAAAAAGAGAATGAAGAGTTATGGTGCTGGAAATGATGCTTGACAGCATTGACCAGCACAAAAATTCCAGAAGTTAAATGTGATGGGTGATGTGCCACAGGCTTCCTTTAAATACCATCCTAGAGATTTGGTTATAGTAGACACTTTCATCCAAAGAGCAGGAGAATAAGATGGACAGAGGTCCCACTTTTGAACTGTGTCTGTTGTTATTCAGGAAGTAAATCTGTACATTTTCACTGCTTTTGGTTGTTAATAAATGTAACCAGGCATCATTTGAGGGCATATTAATTCCACCTTAGTCATATGGTAAAACTTCAGGGGACAGCACTATTTGCTTATTATGCTATGGAGCAAACATAACTTTTCTATTACTTTAATAATAATAGAAGATAGTAAATTTAGTTATAAATAACAGAAAACAGCTTTAATGGTTTATGCAATAAAAGGAAATTTATTATATTATACAAGGGTATCTTATGGAGACTAAATGCAAGAACTATGGGGAAGAACTCAAGTAGATATTTTAAAGCCATTGAAAATCCAGTGATTATTTTCTTTCCGTCTTTCTGTTTCTCTCTGATCAACTGCCTTTATTATTTTTTTTCTGAAGCATAACTTTCTCTGCTAAACAATCCAGGTGGTGAGTAGAAGAATGCAGTACACAGTTTTCAAGTATAAATGGTGCATTATAATTTTCTTTTAACAATGAGTTGTAGCTTTCTGGATACAAGTGCTTTACATTGTTGGTTAAGTTTATTCCTAATATTTGGGTTTTGTCTGTCATATTTTGTTTTCACCACTCTTTTGACACTTTTAGTTACTGTTATTGATATAATCTTCATTTCTAGATTTTTCCAGGTCTCTCTCTCTGTCTTTTCTTTTCAGGCTGTAGCACACCCATTAGTATTTCCTGCAAAGCCGGTCTCTTGGTTACAAACTCTCTCAGTTTCTGTTTATCTGTGAATATTCTAAACTACTCTCATTTTTGAAAGACAATCTTGCTGGATATAAGGTTCTCAGCTGGAAGTTTTTCTCTTGCAGTATATTAAATACATCATACCACTTTCTTCTTGCCTCCATGGTTTCTGATGAGAAATTGGCACTTAATCTTATTGAGTATCCTTTATATTGCATTGCTTTTCTCTTGCTGCTCTCAGAATTCTCTCTTTCTTTGGCATTTGACATTCTGATTAGTATGTGTTTCAGAGTTGGTCTATTCGGATTTATTCGGATGGGAGTATGTTATACTTCTTGGACATGGATATCTATGTCCTTCAATAGGGCTGGGAAATTTTCTACTATTACTTCTTCAAATATTCCTTCTGCCCCCTTTCTCTTCTCTTCTCCTTCTGGGACACCCATGACACATATGTTTGCATGTCTCTTGCTGACATTTAGTTCCCTGAGACCTTGTTCAATTTTTTCCATTCTTTTCTTCATCTGTTCTTTTGTATGTTCTCTTTCAGAGACCATTTCTTCAAGCTCACCAGTCCTTTCTTCTGCCTCCTCAAATCTGCTATTATATGATTCCAGTGTATTTTTAAATTCATTTATTGAACCTTTCATTCCCATAAGATCTGCTATTTTTCTATGTATGCTTTCAAATTCTTCTTTGTGCTCATCCAATGTCTTCTTAATATCTTAATCTCTTTAGCCATCTCATTGAATTTATTAAGGAGGTTTGTTTGAACATCTATGATTAGTTGTCTCAACTCCTTTATGTCATCTGGAGGCTTAACTTGCTCCTTTAACTGGACCATATCTTCCTGCTTCTTGGTATGGATTGTAATTTTTTGTTGATGTCTTGGCATCTGGCTTACTAGAGTATTTATTCTGGGTACAGTTTCTCTCTTTAATTTAGGGCTTTCTTGCCCTTTCTCCCTTGATGGTAGTATAGTAAGATCCAAGGATGTAGTTGGTGCTATAAGCTGTGAAAGCTCAAGCTGCCCTCATTGCCCCAGGGATTGATGAAGCTTCTCCCAACTTTATTCTTTGCCAGGGGTCAGGACAGAGCCACTGCTGTGTGTAATAATCCAAATTGTGCAGGCCTAGACTGTAGTTGCCCAGAGAGACTGATGAAACTTCATGTCCCTTTCTCCCCTGCCTGGGGTAGGGATGGAGCTGCAAGTGCGGGCAGCAGTCTATGCTGTGTGGGTCCAAAATGACCGCAGTTGCCCCAGTAGACTTCCAACTATTTAGTCTGTGCCAGCTAAATGTACCTGCAGTTACCTGGAGAGGCTGGTGCAGGGCCCGCCAGCTTCCTCCCTGCTAGAAGTTGGACTAAAGTCTACGCTAGGGCTGCAGGCCAATCTGGGTGAAAAAAACCAGTCTCTACTGTCTCTGTAATTTTCAATCAGCCCAGCTTCCCCTCAGGTCAGAGGTGGAGTCAAAATGGCAGCTATCAGCCTCTTTCAGACTTGGACAGGCTCAAACTTTAGCTGTTCTTAGGGTTATATTTTAGCCAGCCGATTTACTAAATCAGTAGCTGAAGTCGGTGGCCAACTGTCTCCTCCTCCCCTGTTTTTGGGAAATGGAGCCTTCAATTTCAGCCACAGAATAGCTCCTGAGGTGGTTTGTGCTGCCAAAGTAGGATGATCACCGGCCTCCACAGCAAGGCCTGTGTTTTCCCGGAGAGGCTGGCGCAGCTCTCCCCAGCTTCCTCCTTGCTGGAGGTGGGGCTGGGGTTTAGGCTAGAGCTGCAATCTGATCTGGATAGAAAGAAGCTGGTGCCTACCAGCACTGTGATATTCAGTCCTCCCCACTTTCCCTCGTGCCAGGGTTGGAGTTAAAATGGTGGCTACCGGACCCTTTCTGACTCGGACAGGTTCAAACTTAAGCTGTTCTTATGATTATTATGCTTTAGCCTGCTGAATTTACTAATCAGTAGCTGAAGATGCCTAATCGTCTCTTCCTCCCCTGTTTTGGGGAAGTGGAGCTTCCAATTCCAGCTGCGGAATAGTTCCTGAGGCAGCCTGTGCCACCAGTGGAGGATGGGCATGTGGCGTGGAGTGCTCTACTTACGAATCTTCTCTGCCGATGGGCAGTCTCCTCCTTCCATTCTTTCAAGGATTTTTCAGGATACTCCTCTGGTCTTCTGGAGCCCCCAAACAGGTGCTTTAGATAGGTCTGGGTGATTACTAACTGCCCTGTAGCATGAGCTGACTCTAGGAGCTCCTTGGTCTGCCGCCATCTTGCTGGTTGTTCCTTGACCTGTATTTGATGGTAGTCAATTAATGATTGAATTCTTTAACAAATGACTATTAAGATGATAGTACATGTTGCTGGGTAAAATGAGAGCAATTTGGTTAAGATAAATTTTGTAAGGGAATTAAATATATCATTCTGTTTTCTCTTGAAGTGGTACTATCTTCCTATCTAAGATCAACCCCCTATCATAATGTTTCCTTTGTCTGCTTCAACATGTACACATCCTATTAGGACTATCAATGTTTTATAGTTTCCTGGGTGTTTAAAAATTATATTTATAGCATTATTAAATGTAATATTATGAATATATTAAAGTCTCTATTACCATAGTCATGGGTTAAGCCTTCTGGTTTTTACCATTACAGTATTTTCAACCCTTTTGTTTTTTAATGGAAATGTTTTATTTTTAAAGAAGCTTTAGATTACATAAATGTTACATGGAAAATATAGGGGGATTCTCATATACCCCACCCCCTCCCTCTGCCACATTTTCCCTGTTAACAGCATCTTTCATTATTGTGGTTCATTTGTTCCTGGGTGTGTCCAATGAACTGGAAAGTAGGTGTTGCAACTATGCTGAGATTCAGGGCTCAACCAGCATATGAACAGACCTTCAGACTGTCAGACTTTAGCTTCCATTTGGTAGCTTTACAGTCGCATGGTATAGAAACAAACTATGTTTAACAATATACTGATATAAGATATTTGCATATATATACTACTCACTTGTAAATATATAGTAAATTGTATATGTATATTATGTTTGTATTTTTATATAGTTAGAGAGATATTATAATAGATGTATCTTTAAGGTTCAAATAAAGCCTTGCAGTTGCTCCCCACTGTCTCTCTAATAATGTGCATGGTGCTGACTGTGACCTTCAGAGCCAGAAAAAGAATGACCCTAGCAAATCTTTCTAATCCTCTGTTTACCCTATACTCCCCCTGCTTTTTTAAAACTGAATTGAATTGCCTACCATTTTCCAAATATTTTTGTGTTTTCCTGCTCTATTCTTTGTTCATGTTATTCTTTCAACCAGAATGCATTTTTTCCAAAATGCAGCTCCTCAGAATGCTGCTGAGATATCATTTCCTCCATAAAGCACCCATGAACACCATTTTTCAGTCTCCCATATTAGAAACTTTAGATTTAACCTTGAATCCTCCTTTTTCCTCATATCCTTCATATGTAATCTTGATAATTCTAATTTAGAAACATTGTGCAAATCCTTCCTCTCCTTCCCATCTCTATTTTCACCACCTCAATTCAGGCCCTTGCTGTCTTTGTTGGCTCCCTCCTACTCCCAAGTTCAAGCTGCCCTTCACAATAATCCTTCTAAATCTATTCGACCATCCTCTCAATAAGTTCTCCTATATGCATCTTACGTTCCAAACTTACATTCCAAATACTTTAGACATCTTACTCTTTCTTTCTTGGATACTATATACTCCTTTGTGATATATCCCTGCAGTTTTTTTTCCCCTAAAACATCAGTTTATGTATTTTTCATTCTCACCATTTTTTGGGATGGCTTCCCCAGCTATTTCTAAAAATAGTTTAATCTCTTCTATATTCCACCCAACATTTTTTCCTGTCTTTATTGTAACATTGGTACGATATCCTTATTTTGATCAGTCCACCCAAAGGCAGACATAATCACCTACCCAGGAACTTATTGTATGCCAGTACAAAAGACACCACACAATCGTCAATGAATATGAGTAAAGTGTAATTAGTATTCACAAGCTTAGGATTCTTGGGAGGTGAAAGGCTCATGCACAGGTCTAGGGAAAAGGCCATCAAAAGGGAGGGAAGGATGGGGGTGGCTTCTGGCTTTTACTATGCTTTGGAGATGGAGCTGGGGTGAGGACTTCCTGGTGGGCTACAGGCTGTGCTGTTTGAAATCCCCTCAGCACTCAGAGGTAAAGGCAGTAAGGGCCTTCTTATCTTGGTTGTATGGATGTAAGGCAGGCAGGGAAGAAGGCTGGGGATCTAAAAGCTGTCAATGGTCAAAAATCAAAATTGGAGTTAGCCTCTTTTTCTTTCGTTTCCTCTTTCTTTCTTTCTTTCTCTCTTTTTTTTTTTTACAATGCTTTAGTTATCTATAGCTTAATATTAGAAATTAGAAATAAATAAGGTGAAAGGATGTTATTTTTTAAGGAGGAGGGTATTATAAATATGCCTTTAGGCTGAGTTGAAAGATTCTGGGTACAGAAACAGTTTCATTCATTCAACAAATTCAACATTCAAAAAAAATAATTCTTTCAACAACAAATCCTTGTCTTTAAGTTGTTTACATTCTAGCATAGGTACAGATATGGGAGAGATAGATACTAGAAAAAGAACTCAGAAAATACTGAAGGAGGTGAGATCAACTCTCCTAAAATCTTTAGCTTGGGAAGAGCAGATAACCTCTCTTCCTCTGAAAGCAAAAGGAAGAAGGGTGCTATGTGTTTAAAGTCTGGTTGAATAACTGAGGCAAATTTCAAAAGGAACAATCGTAAATAAATAAATTCTTCAGTTACTAAGTGTTATCAATTCTGCTATTGACAGATAAATACCCTCTTAGCTCTTCAGGAACCTTAGAACACCAAACTATCTAAAAGTTCCCCACCAATGTAAAATGATGGAGTCTGTGTGGCATATAAGATTAAAGTCTATGTGATAGAGAACAGAAAGCTGCAAATATTTTACTTTACATTTCTCACCAGACTAGTGGATTTTAACTTCAGTGTTGTTATCTTTTTTCAGAAAAAGGCTTATGCTCTAAGTGATATACTTAACATTCTGGTAATAAATTTGATAATAGGATTTCCTTTATGAAATAGGGATCTTTATTTTGTTTTGCCCAGCATTCTGAGAGTTCAAAAGGTAAGGAACATTTATTAGAATGTACAAACTGTGAAATTCATTTAAACACCAAATATTTGTTATAGTTAGTAATCCTCTGAAACTATTAGATTGCTGGCTTTCTTTTCATGAGCACTCGGAGTGTGAAAAGATTTATATCCTTTAAAAGAATCTCGGAACTGGAATGGAACTCAAGGCATAATCTATTCCAAGCATGAAAATAAATATTGGCTAGCATACTTAGCACCTAAAAGAATTCAGTGTGAACTGAGAAAAAATCAAGTAGTTAACACAGAATATTTATGGAAGTTTGCCATTTCCTTTCTTCCACCTTTAAACTGGTTTTTATGGACTCGGTGTATTTGTGTTACAGAACAGCACTCCCAATATAAATATATTGTGAACCACAAATGGGAGCCATATATGTAATTTAAAAATTTCTAGTAGAAAGATTAAAAAAGTAAAAAGAAACAAGTGAAATTAATTTTATGAATATATTTTACTTAACCCAATATATTGAAAATATTATTAAACATATAATCAATATAAAAATCATTGAGATATTTTCTCTTTTTTCATGCTAATTCTTTGAAATCGGGTATGTGTTTTATACTTACAACACGCCTCAATTCAGTCTAGACAATTCAGGCTAAAACATGTGGCAAGTGGCTATTATATTGGACAGCAGAGTTACAGATAGTGAATGTTGTTCTCTGGATTTCACTAGAAATTAGAATGGGAAGAGTTGGTCCATCTATGCCCAGCTGAAATCCCACTTCTTCTTAAAGCTTTCTCTGATCCCATCAACAGAGAATGACATTTTCTTGCACAGACTTTTTATGACATTCCCTTGAATCTTTTCTATGGCACTTTTAGCATGGCATATTTTTATTGTTATTATTGATGTACATGTGCTACCATCCCTTCTAAAATATCATTTCCTTGAGGTACCTTTTAGCTCTTCAGAGAGGTAGAGTTCCAAAGTTACTATAAACTGAATAATGCGACACTTCCTTTCACTTACCCATTGTTTATTCCTTCCAAACCTCATAAACTAGCCTTCTAACGCTATGTGACTTTGAGGTACACACCTTTGTTCAGTTTATCTGTAATTGTATAAGGTGTGGTAGGTGATATGGCAGAATAGAAGGATCCTGGTCCTGGAATTCCTTGCTTTTAATCCCAAGTCCTCCCCGTCATGAAACCTTGGCCAAGGTTTTATCCTCTTTGATCCTATTTCTTCATCTGTCAAATGAAGATTATTATAATTATTCTATAGGATTGTTGTGAGAATTCAATGTAATTCAATTCTAAAATGTAATCTCCACGAGGGCAGGCATTTTGTCTGTTCTGATCACCATTTTGTATAATTTCCGACACCAGGGTATGACATATAGTAAGGAGTCAGTAAATATTTTGATGTGTGAATGATTGACTTATTTTCTTTTTTTAGTTTTCATATCGAGGAGGATTAATTTTAATATGAATCCTTATCCTCTCCAATGCCACAGAGCAGAGTGCTCTTTCCAAAAAGTAAGATGAAATCTGCCATTCGGGTACTTAAAAGTGGCTTACAAGGCCGTACCTACTCCTTTCCAATCACT
>JAQZBX010110314.1:0-10383 GCA_029593785.1 Cabassous unicinctus
TGGATAGAACCACAGGGAACAATCAGGTTGTCGCAGGGTGGGGGCTCCATAAATCAGCAAGAAGCACACCCTTCTTATTTATATTTTATTTAATAAAATAAAGCAAAGGATAATTTCTTTAAATAAAATAAAACAAAAGAGTGACTTTTTGCTAAATGTGGACATAATAGGCTTCTCCTATGCATTTGTTGGTGCCCCCTCACCTGTGCTAAGGGAGACACCTTCAATTCCTTAATGTTTTCAAGCAACCCCATCCCTGGACCATAAGTCAACACAGAGTCTGAGGATAATTCTTACATACTCAAATCTCAAGTCCATTTATTTCATATTTTGTGTATCTTGACTAATTAAAACTCTGGTTTTATGAGTGTGTTTATAAAAGTACATAAATATGTTCTTTCTGAAGAACAAACTCTTTCTCTTTCATTTTTATAATAACACTTTTCTTTGGAATTTATCCTGGTAGCATTAAAGAAATTTACTAATTTACTCCCAACTGCTGCACAGATACCTATTTTTAAAATAATCTGGGTATAATTTACAAAATTTTCAATGTGCCTATTAGCCATTCATATATCTAACTTTCTTCATTGTTTTGCAGTGGCTTGTCTTTTAATGCAGTATTTTAGAACTTGTTTATAAATGCAATATATAATTCCTTTACACTTTCATCCCTCTCTGTGGCTTTTGAATTCATTTTCCTAATGGGTTCTTTTGATGAGAGTATGTTCCAAGTTTTATAAAGTTATAATTATTTTTATGTTTAATATTTTCAGGCTCCTGTTAAGGAAATCATTGTAGATCACCAAGTCAAAAGGATATTTTTCAAGTTAGTTCTAAAACACTATAGTTTTAGTATTAACATTTAGGTCTCTTATACAACTCAAATGAGTTATGTATATGGGGTGAAGTAGGGGTCAAGTTTCCTTTATTGTTTCAGTGTAGCCCTCACATTGTTACAACACTGTTTGTTAAAATGACTTGATGTACTCCTATTGAATTATTTCTTGCCCTTTCCAGGAAACAATTAGCCATTAAACTATGAATCAACTTCTGGGCTTTCTTTGGTATCTTTAGATCATGTATCAAGATGGCCTTAGCTGTTTTCCACTCTTGGTATTTCCCCTGATAGCCAAGGACCAGCATGTCAAATTCAATTGGTCAATATTGGGTTTTCCAATTGGTGAATGTGGCATATTTATTCATTCATGTAGACATTTTCAGTTTATCACGTTTTATTTATTTATTTATTTATTTATTTATTTATTTGAGGTCCTAGGGGCCTGGGATTGAATCCAGGACCTCACTTGTGGGAAGCCAGTGCATAACACAGAGTCACATTGGCTTCCCTGATATGGTTTTTGCATTTGTTTTGCTTGCTGTTTGTTTTTGTTTTTCCTAAGACTCACCAGGAACCAAACCTGGGACCTCCCATGTGGGAAGCAGGTCCTCAACTGCTTGAGCCACATGTGCAGCAACTCAGTTTATTTCTTGATTCACATAATATTTTTTGCATGATTTGTTAATTTTAAGGTTAAGTAGTTTATGTTTATTTGTTGCTATTGTATTTTTTTTACATTTCCATTTTAATGCTATTGTAAAATAATAAAATTGATAATTATGTTAACTATAAATCCTGAGAGCTTGTTAAATTCATTAATCAATTCTGGATTTTTGGGGTATAATCCTTAGGGATTTATTCTTAAATTACCATGCAGATTGTGAACCCAGGGTTTAGCTTTCCTTCCCCTATTTAATCTAAATTCTTTAAAACTAACCTGCATCCTAAGCCTAGGAGTATATCTTGTTTATTTCTCATTATTTTGGTCACATTCTCACATGGATTTTGAGCAGCAGGGCATTCACCTCCTGGAAGATAAATGGGGAGTTCTTGTCTCCATTCCCCACAGGCTTGTAGCAGTGTATGAGCATCGAGGTTTTCATTGTAGGACTCGCAATGATAAGTAGCCTTGTTCTCAGTCTGGAGACCAGTGATGCTCAGGAAGCCCGAGTTGCCAGATCTGGAGCCAGAGAATGCATCAGGGACCCCTGAGGGCCAATTGCTGCTACTATAGATCAGGAGTTTAGGAGACGATCCTGGAAGCTGTTGGTTCCAGTTACCACAATGGCTCCCGATATTGGTGCTGCTTCAGAGCAGGAGATGGTGACCTTCTGGCCTAGAGCACCAGGTACTGAGGGCAGCTGAGTCAGCACTGACTGGCCCCAAGACCCTGAATGTCAGAGACACAAAGAGGGTGAGTCAGGATTCTAGAGGCAAGAGGGGAAAGCAGGGCCACATGTGGCTCCCCACAGCCTCTTCCCCTGGCTCCACATCCATTCACCGGTGCAGTGAGGGAGGAGGGTGAGTAGGAAAGGGGACAGGGCCATGGTGGAGATTTCCCCCCAAGTCCTGCCTTCTGGGGTCCCACAGCTGAGGTGGAGCTTCCTCAAAATCTTTCCCAGGCCCTTTTTAAACTCTGAAAGAAGGGAGGGTCCATTCATGCAAATGAAATCTCCAAGTTTTCTAATCCCTACTTGCCCCTGTTGTGGCTCCTTCAGGTGAGGAGAAGCAGGGATTTTCATGTGGGGTAGAGTTGTGTGCATCCTAGGGTTGGGGGAGGTCTAAGCTGGAGCCCCGTGAGCCTTATCAGAGGGCACCAGGCAGTGCAGGTGGCTGCTCCCAGCTCTGGTCAACTGCAGGTTTCTAAGGAGCATGCCCTGAGTGCCCTCTGGTGAGGAGAATGTTCTTTTGTTATGGCAGGTGAAACTTAGATGATGAGAAACCCAAGCATGCACTCAGAGAGGTAGAGGAACAAAGTTTTATTATGCATGGGCCCAGAGGAGAGTCAAGTCTCCAAATATCTGAGCCCTGGGCATTGGCTTTCATGAGTTATATAGGTTTCTGTTTATTGGCTTGTGGGCTGCTGGGCAAGTAGCCGAATTCCTGAAGCAAGCGGGCAGGCTGGGGTTGCAGAAGCAACAGTGTGAGTTTATCTTATCTTCCTAAAGCAGAGGGCCTCAAGGAGGAGAGAAGTAGAGTCATTAACTTTGTGATTTCCAGACAAAAGGGGGAGGAGGGCACTTATCTCCCTAAGTTGTGGATTCCCTGGGAGAAAGGGAGGAGGGGTAGTTATCTTTCTAAAGCTGCCTGTTTCTGCTGAGTGGGAGAAACAGAGTAGAGCTGCAGCATTTTCTTCATCATTTCCCGCCTTTGATGCACTTATAATAATTTTTTATGGGACATCATCTGTTAACATGGGGATTTTTTGTAGGAGACACAGAGAAGTTGGTGGGGCCCCCTTCCAGTGAGCAGTGGCACCTACCAGCAGGCTCCAAGTGTGGCAGAACCCTCTGCTTTTTTTGGTGTCTTGGCAGATGTATTTGTCATAACTTCCCTAATTGTGGTTTCTATACCTTCTTCTTGGACAGGTATGGGGGCGTGGGGGTATGGGGCAACTAGCAAGGTGTAAGAACGTGATGTTGGCTTGCCCTGCAAATGTAGAATATTACAGAGGCTGAGGTTGCACCTGTTGAAAACAGGACTGAAGCATTCAGCAGAGATTGTCTGCCCCAGGTTTGACTGACTTGAAGCTGCCACTGGTTTTGAGGGCACGCATCAGCCTTTAAAGAGGGGCATAGAAGAATGGGAGAAAGATAAGCAAACTAGGGCACAGAAACATCCTCTTATGCACCAATCAGTTATTGCAAGTAAGGCTCAATTCATTATGGTTCAGTCTGTAGGAGCTACAGCAGTCAGTCCATTCCTGAACAGCAGGATGAGTAGCTCCTCCAGGAGCAGAAACCACCAGAAGCAGGAGTCCACTTAGCAGGCATTTGGCAAGGTTGTTATTCAGGGTTCCTGGGTGACTCACACTCTCAAGGGGTGGCCGGGTATGGGTTGGGCTGTCCAACTGTCCTATTCTTTATTGGTGTGCTTCTTGACCTGGAATGATGAATCCAAGGGAAAATGCCTGCAACTTTAAGAGCAGTAGGAGCTGCAAGTATCACAGTATATGGACCTGTCTAGGCAGGCTGAAGGGGTTCTTTTTTCAGTCTTTGACCCAGACTAGGTCCCCTGGCCAGTGAGTGTGCACTGGTTGTCCCAGTGGGATGAGGTTTTGGGACAAGACAGATTTATGTATTTGGGCTAGAATTTTCCCCAGTTGCTGGAGGATGGAATCTTGGCCAGCCTCCCCCAGCAGCTTGAGATTTTTTCTGAAGGACTGGATAATTGGGGGCGGCCATCCAAATAGAATTTCAAAGGGTGACTAGCCCATGGGTCCTGAGGTACACCTAATTCAGAGAATGGTTAAGGGAAGTAAGTCTACCTAGGGGAGACCAGTTTTTTGGCAGAATTTGGCTAGGGTGCCTTTAAGGGTTCGATTTATGCATTCAACTTTCCCTGAACTCTGAGGCCTATGGGTGGTATGGAGTTTTTACTTGATCCCTAACATTTTTGCTAGTTTTGAGTTAAATCTGGGAGCCCCAAGGCAGGGGCTTGGCTGAGTTGTCTTTTGATGTTTTGAAAGGCCCTCTGTTGAGCTTCTCCCCAGGCAAGGGATTCTTTTTCTGGACCCTTCAGACCTTCCTAAAGAGGTTTGGCCATGGCTGCAAACCTGGGAATCCAGCTGCCACAGAATCATGCAGCCCCTAGGAACTTACGGGTTTTTTTGTGTGTGTGTGGTGGGGGTAGGGATGGTGCAGATCACCTTCTTTCATTCTGGTCCGATCATCCAATGCCCTTGTGATGCTAAAGCCCAGGTACTTGACTTGCTGTTTACAGATTTGGGCTTTTCTCCAAGACACATTGTATACAGTCTGTGGTAGAAGTTGCAGGAGAGTCTGGGTCCATTTCCAGCAGTCTGCTTCCATCTCACTGGCAAGTAGGAGGTCATCCACATATTGTAAAAGGGGACACCTGGAGTCTTTCTTGGGGTAGGTGGCTAGGTCTGCTGCCAAGGCTTCCCTGAAAAGAGTAGGGAATTTTTTGAAGCCTTGCAGGAGTCGAGTCCAGGTTAGCTGAGTTTTCTGCTGGGTTCTGTGATCAAAGGCAAAGAGAGCCTGGCTCAGAGGTGGGGCGGGGGGTGGGGTGGGCAGCCGCAGGCAGAAAAAGGCATCTTTTAAATCCAAGCAAGTGAACCAGGTGGCTCTGGGCAGCAGTTGTCCCAGCAAAGTGTATGGGTTAGGGAACAAACTGGTGCAAGGTGAGGGTGGTGTTAATGGCTGGTAGATCCTGGACTGGTCGATATCCTGTTTCACCTGGCTTCTTTACTGGTAATAATGGGGTATGCCAGGGTGACTGATACTTGATCAGGATCCTGTTTTTTCTCAGGTGATCTATGTGTTTGACCATGCCCAATTGTTCTTCACCGGGGATTGGACACTGCCTCTGCTGGATGGAGACTGCTTCAGGCTTCAGGTCGATGATGATGGGTGCATGGTTCCATGCCATGCTTGGTGGGTTTTTTCCTGCCCAAACCTGGGGGAAAAGTTTTAGCAGTTTTTCCAGATTCTGACTTGAATTTATTTCTGCATGAAGCCTCCATTCCTCAATTCAAGGTATGGTGACGAGGAGAGTGAGCCCGGTCCCGAGGCTTAAGCTTGCTCACCCCCCAGTTTTGAAGGTAATCTGGACTTCCAGTTTGGTGAAGAGGTCCTTACCAAGTAGGGAAACTGTATATTCAGGCAAGTACAGAAATTTATGAGTCACTTCGTGACCACCAACCTGACAAATTCTCGACTAGCAAAAAGACCGTTGGCTTGACTGGTCTCCAGTTGCTCCTATGACATTAGCAGTTTTTCTGCTAAAGGGAGTGATGGGGGTTGCCACCACAGAATATTCAGTGTCAGTGCCTATTTTCTTTGCAGTAGACACATTGGTTTCTGGCCAGGGGCACCTTTGGTGCTGGCTATATCCAGGTTCCCTTCCAAGGGCCAGTCAATGTTAAAAGTGGGCCACTCTAATTCACATAAGTCTCGGAGGGTGCTGGGGTTCATCCAGATGCCATAATCTCTGGAAAAGCCATTCTTGAAATTCTTAAGCATGCAGTTTAAGACAGTAGGTTTTGATTGTGATGAGCCCATAACCTGCATCTGTGTTGCAAGACAGACAAAGGAAGGGATTGCCTCTTTCAAGGCCACTCAGATGCCTGCCTGTCCGTGTCTCTCATGAGAACTTTGGCTCATCTTAGCTAAGGTGCCCAGGCAGAGTTCGGGGTGGGCTATTATACTGTATGATGTAGCCATGGAAAACAGGTTAGGGCCCACTCAGGCTCCATAGCACAGGTTGTGAAGTCACAGACTGGAATAACAGAGGCAAGCCTCTGTCATCCTCATTCACATACACAATCACTCAGAAGTTACACAGTCCCTCCCACAGGGATTAACAATGATAAGTCCACACCCTGAGTCAGTGGCACAGGACAGACAAAGGAAGGGTTTGCCTCTTTCAAGGTCACTCAGATGCCCACCTGTCCACATCTCTTGCAAGAACTTTGGGTTATCTTAGCTAAGGTGCCCATGCAGAGTTCAGGTGGGCTGATATGTCATATGACGTAGCTGTGGAAAACAGGTTAGGGCCCACTCAGGCTCTGTAGCACAGGCTGCCAACATCATTCACACACAATTGCTAAGAGATTATGCAGTCCCTCCTGCAGGGTCTTCCCTATCCTGGGATCTTGATATTTGAGATCTTGGAAGATGATCAGTCTCCCTTTCTGTCCAGAGATGGGCCTGACTGAGGACTTGACACACGGGGCCTTACCTTTGTGGAGTTTTTTGGCACTGTTCAGTCTGCCTCCCCACTGAGTCAGGCTGGGGTTTGAGGATGCAGCCCTTGGGGACCACCTCAGAAGGAGATCCCATTAAGAGCATGGGTGGCACCTACCTTGTTCACTCAGAGATCACCATCGGCTGTGACCATCAGCCCCAAGCCTGAGGCACAATGGGCCTGCTCAATTGGATTTCACGGTCAGGAAACCAAATGTTGTGGCAGACAAAAGTTAGATGATGAGAAACCCAAGTGTGTACTCAGAGAGATCGAGAAACAAAGTTTTATTACATGTGTGCCCAGAGGAGAGTCAAGTCTCCAAAAAATTTGAGCCCTGGGCATCGGCTTTTGTGGGGTTATATAAGTTTCTGTTTATTGGCTAGTGGGTTTCTGGGCAAGTGGGCAAATTCCTGAAGCAAGGGGGCAGGCGGGGGTTACAGAAGCAAAGGTGCGAGTTTAGCTTATTGTCTTAAAGCAGAGGGCCTCAAGGAGGAGAGGAGTGGTGTCCTTAACTTTGTGGATTCCAGACAAAAGGGGGAGGAGGGCACATATCTCCCTAAGTTCTGGATTCCATGGGATAAAGGGAGGAGGGGAGGTTATCTTTCTAATGCTGCAAGTTTTTGCTGAGCAGGAGAAACAGAGCAGAGCTGCAGCACTTTCTTCATCATCCTTACCTTAAAAGTGTTCCAGGAGCTCCTTTATGTGGCCTACCTGTCCCCTGAAGACATCTTTATTGAGTTCTCGGGATATTCAGGGATGACCCATGTTTTCCCTTTCTGAAAATTTGAGAGTAATTATTAGTTTCCATTTCCTCCTACTTGAAGGGGCTGACATTCAACCAGGTTGAGGCCTCTCGTCTCTTATAGACAGGATGAGGCAGCCAGGGTCCCCTCCAATGCACAGGGCACTCCAAGCTTGGGGCTCCCTCAGCTCTCAGGCTGTGGACAGAGAGGGGAGAAGGTCCATGGCTGACACTCCAGGGCAGGCCCCATCCAGGGTCAGCAGAATGGAGTCTGGGCAGCCACAGACCAGTCTCCATTTGGCAAATAGTTATGGAGCTCCACCTTGCCTTGGGCATGGTGCTCGGCTGTGGGAATGCTGGGAAGATCTAGACAGGTCCAGTCTCTGTCTCCTGTAGCTGCCCTCAGGAAGAAGGCTGAGAATGGGGTGGACAGAAGCCTCCCCTCCTCACCCTCACCGTTGGAGCCAGGGGGAGCTGAGTGTCCTCTGTTGTGCTTATGCATCTGAGGGAGTGGGGCTTATATGTCATAAGTGAGGGGGAACCACAGACAATATGAAAGCTGAGGGAATAAGGGCATGGCTTAAAGATGCCTGGAGTTTAGGTAAAAATAAAGAAAATTCCACAAAGTAGGTCTGGAGGATAGAAGAGCACAGAGATGAAGGAGGAGTTCCAGGAGAAGGGACTTCCAGGAACCCAGGCCTTAGTGTCCATCAAGAAGGAGGGGCTTGGCAGGGCCTTAGGGCTTGAGAGAAGATAGCTTTATGTGGGTCAGTTCAAGGGACTCAGTCACTGGTTAGCATGGTCTGCAGAGGGTCCTGGGCTGGATGGGAATGCAGAGATACTTCATCCTCACATGGGGCAGGGCATGGAGAAAGGACACCCCAAATAAATCATAGTGAGGAAGGAGTGAGGTCAGCCTCAGGTCCCTGAGTGCCTCTGGTGAGGAGAATGTCCTTTGACATCACAAGGCCTGGAAGTTTTTGTTAATGTTTTTATCACAAGGACAACCTCCAAGGCCTCCACCCCACACATCCTTACCTCCTGCCCATGAGAACCTGGTTGTGATGCCAGAATCCCCACACCCCACATAGGGTCTCAGAGCTGGACTGGCTGCCTCCTTTCCACACCCAGTCTTCAGACCCTTGTCCCTCCAAAAACACATCAAATCTGACCCCCCACCTCCCCTCAAGTGCTGCTGCTCCTGTGGTACTACACAGCCTGACATTTGTTTCAGGACCACAGCCCCCTCTTGGTCTTCTGCCTTCACTCTCACCTCCTCCTGGCTCATATTTCATGGGGCAACCCAACTTTGTTCCATAAATTTAAGTCTGATTCCTTATTTTTCTTTGCAAACCCTCCAATGGCTTCTACTCCACCGCCCACCCCCAGAGGTTGTCCCTCCTCACTCCACCATAACAGATGTTATTCTCATTGATGTTGGTCCTTCTTTGTTCTCTCCTTTCCCCAAGACAGTCTGAACTCCCTGAGGATGGGGCCTTCCCTGACTTGTCCACATTATATGCTGATCCTAGTAGGTGTTCAGCTAAGGGTATGTATGGACACATCACTGCATCCATCTCCACTTCTGGGGCAGACCCAGCTGACCTCTGAGACCCTCTGTCTGTCCTGACCCCTTTCATGGCCTCTGTCCCCAAAGTGGTCTCCCCCTCTGCAACATGGAATTTCTGCTTTGTCAGAGATAATCAGACAAAATGTTGCCAGCGAGGATGGAATTTGGGAGACAACTGGGAGAAGACATGTGTACATTCTCTAGAACACGATTTTGTTTTGTTTTTGTTTTTTGTTTTTAATGTCTTAATAAGAGTGCCTTATTGATACTAGGTTAGCTCTAATGGATATAAAACTGCTATGTAAGATTAGTGTTTTCAAAATATATTCTTATACATCGAGATTACCTCTTAGTAAAAGAACAATTATCTATTAGCAAAAGTAGACAGTTCTATTCAGATAACAAAGCAGAAAAGGATTTTCAATTGTACTGGTCCCCATCCCTTGAAAACACAGATGCTATCAGGTGGCAGTTTGCCCTAAGTAGGACTTTTACTCAAAGACACACTGGGCTTATAGTGACCCTTTGCAAATTCTTTTTTTCTTTTTTAGTTTTCTGTAGCATAGCCAATAAATGCCAAAATAACCCAAATAACTGACATTGCATGGATGTATTCTAGAGTCAAGGAACATTTGTTCTTGGTAAAAATGTTGCCCAATGGCCTAAACACAGAGCTTTTAACCCTTCAGAATTCAATAACAAAAGGCAAAGTTACTGAGAACATCAGATGAGTTTGTGAAGTACTCACCTTCATAACTAATGTACTTTGACCTCATTTTATTTTCTGTGTGAACACATCAAAAAACAAACCAACCCTCATCACCCCTGATTAAACATTTTCTCAAAAAATGTTAACTAGAGTGGAACTGAGACATCAGTGTTTGGCCAAATGAACAAGGAAAGAAACAGACTTGGCTGAGGTGGGGGTGGCACAGGGACCCCCATCATGGGGTCACCAGCATGTTTGTGTCTCATGTCCCCATGGCCTGTGTGCCTCATGGCTGCTCTCCCAGGCTGAGCAGTGATAACCAGCTTTGTTCTCAAGCTGGAGCCCAGAGATATCCAGGAAGGTCATATTCCCTAACCTGGAGACCAAGAATGGGTCCAGGACCTGTGAGAGCCAAGCACTGCTCCCACAGATGAGGAGTTTGGGGACCCTGCCCCCATTGTGAGTGCTGCTCCCAGAACCGGAGGTGATAAACATCTGCCCACAGATAATTTAAGAAAGGTTTCAGGGAAACAGCTGTGGCTCAAGAATTTGAGAATAAAAAGGAAAAAGACATCCCAGACCAGCCCCATCTC
>JAQZBX010110315.1:0-10391 GCA_029593785.1 Cabassous unicinctus
ACCAACTTCTTACATGACTCCTCCTTTCTGGCCATACCGAGTGGTCCAGAGACGGCAAGCCAAGCCAATTAGAATCCTGCCCCTTTCTGAATGAAGCTGGGCAAGAGTACTGCCAGTCTCCAGCTGAGGATGAAAGCCTGTGACACTGCCCAACCTCCGACCTTCCTACCTAAGAGATGCAGTAGAGGAAAATGACGACTAGGGGAGAGAAAATACACACAGCCACTCACAGGCAGACCGCAATGGTGACAGCATTTCAGGTGTCTCCAAGGCAAGCCCCACCTCTGCCATTCCCAAAAGTTGGTTGTGGAGTCAAAAGTCAACAAACTTCCCCCCTTTTCTGTTTAGCTTTGCTCAAGTTGGTTTTCTCAGTTTCATTACAGGAATTTTTTAGGTTTTAAAGAAAGGATGATTTGTGAAGGAATGGAGCCAAAAACCTAGGCCTGGATGGCTCCAAAACCTTGGCTGGCCCTTTCTTCTACCAGACTAGACCACCAATAATCTCTCCTACTAAATCCCTCTGCCCAGGAATAGGACCCGGGGGCATTCATTGAGTCCTTGATTGGCCTTTACAGCTTTCACTCATGTTGTCACCAAAATAAGCATGTGCACATTCATATGTACGCCTAAGTCAATTGCAAACATAGAAAGCATCACTAGTGTTCTATAATATCTGGTTTGATAAGGGAATCTAACCTAGGTTCATTAATCAGCCCTTGCAGACCTCAGCTTTAACAAGGAGGCATTGGAACCAGGTGAAGAATGCACCACACTTGCACACCTACATGCACTGCTTCAACAGGCGGAAGATCAGATCCCTCTACTCCCTTTAACGCTTCCCAGTTCCATTTCCAAATGACATCTGGGTGTCGTGGTTGTTTAGATGGCTCCAGCTCATCCTCCTGGAAGGCTGCGTTGACTTAGGCAGAAAGAAAGCGTTCCGTTATAGACACACTTTCCCTCTCTGAGCTAAGACGCACAGTTCACGGTGCCTGCTGCACCACATCCCCTTCTAAGGGAGTCTACCCCAGGCCCCTCAGAGAAGCAGCCAGCCCTAGGCTTCGCATTCTGAACCAGGTGACAACCCTATCCCTGCTAAATGGACGAGACATAGCACCTTACTATAAGGACAGTGGGTCCAAGACTAGACAGTGGCCTGTGATGTGGCACAAAAAGCTCCAAACAGGGATAAGCTGGTCCAAATTCTTGTTTTTTAAATTAGGAAATAGGGAGAGAATTGGGAACCAAAGGTAAAGGAATATACAGAGGGAGCCTGTGAGGTAGAAGGGGCCAGGGTGGAATCTGAGCGGCCAACGTTAAGAGTAAGCAGGCACTCTGAGATGGACACGTGAAGGCTGGAAGGGACCAGGGGAACGGCTAGGTAAAGGCATGACGAAGCACGAGAGAGAATGTCGGTCAACCCCTGCTGCTACGGTCTCCAAAGAGACCCCGTGTCCAGGCTTTCCAAGGCCAGCAGCCAGCAGGCCCTGCTCAGCTTTCAAACTCTGGTTGTTGGGTGTTTCCCAGTCTCTGTAGGGCAAGCGGCCACGGCAAAGAGGGGCTTTTTCCTTCCTCTCACAGGTAGCCTTATAAGAAACACCACATTGCTGGCAGTAAACAAAATGTGTCTCCTTGTTCCCAAGGGCTCCCCTCCCATACCCTTTCCCAGCCTCCTGGGTCACTCAGCAGGGCTCCCGGGTCTTCACCTCTCATGTGGGCCAATCTTTAGCTAAATACTTTGCTAAGTAAGCTCCTCAGATCAGCTGTCAGCAGCTCGCAAAACAAGAGCACACAACAGAGGCTAGGAAGCCTTTTGGTAGAGAAATTGGTTACACTTTGTTCAGGCAGAGCACTTTGCCCAACTCGGGAAGCTGGCTTAAGGGTAGTAGTCAATTTTGTTTCTAAGGAGCGTTACCTCTACATTGTTTTCACATGTGATAAATGGCCTCCTGGGACAATCTCAGTAGGTGTAATAAGGCCCAATACTTAAAAAAAAATAACAACAAAGGTTTAAAAAGGATTTCAGAGTCTCTACCCAAAGTCCGTGAAATGATATTACATGTCATCGAAGAAGACTTGTGCTCAGTTAAAGAGGTTTTTAAAAGACACCCAGAGTTTAAAAAAAGAAGAATAATTTTGGAAAAGTCCTGATTCTCAAAGATGAGACTCTTAGTGTTTTTCCTATTTTGTAATCACAGCACGGTAGACACAAGACAATGAATCTCTTAAGTTTCCAATTTAAAAAGACCATACGTAACCCTTATTTTTTATTTACTTTCACCCCTGATGTAAAACATGCCCAAGGTCACACAGCAAGTTTCTGAAGAGAATGAGACAAGGACTCAAGCTCACTATGGATTCCTTCCTTTATGCCTAGGAATTTAACTTTCAACACATTTAGAAGTTTTTTGTGAAATCTAAACACATAATATCAAAAGCCTAGCACTACTTCTTACGGAAATCGAATAGAAAAAATATACTGCTTCTCAGAAGCTTCACGAGAGAGCCTTGGCAACAGAGAAAAATTATGGCTGAGTATTTCTAGGAGGAAAAGGGGTACAAAGAGGTTTCTGGATAATAAAATCACTTCCAACCCAAACTGACCCACATTTAGAAATCCAGATCCAATTAATCTGACATTAGTCAATTCCGTGCTGCAGTCCAAGCATTTGAAAATTTACTTTGGGCTGAGCATTACCAGAAAATTCTTCTGCCAGTGGTCTGCAGTTCATTTCTTTGTACGACAACCTCAACGCCCAGTTCCTTCTGGAGCCCATCCTAACGGCTCTTAACTGGTGGATTTAGTTCAAGGTCCTCAAAGTATCTATCATTGTCCAATTCACATAATAAGTTAATAACCATGGGCTATTATGTTGATTTATTCAAAAACCGCTCACAGCAGAAATGCATATTCTTTGGGCCGTTCTTCGGCTGTATGTTCAAATGCATCACACTTATAGGAAGGTCAATGTGTGGTGCCCATTCTTCCCACTAGAATTCACAAGAATGGCAGTGCATTAAATGCTCAAATATCGCCTTCTGATGAAGCCTTGTGTTCATTGTTTCCCTTCATGCTACAGCCCGAGGCCCCCCATGGGGAGACAGGCTCAGGAGAGGGTGGAATGCAGGTACACTTTCGATGGCGTGCTTACAGAGAAGCAAGCTTTGCACGGCAGTCCAGCCTTACCATCTATCAATACCAGCACCTCTCCTTGATGGTCAAAAAACAATGTGAAAACTTGGCATTGCAGAATCTTCATTAACAGAATTCTGCAGAATGGGCCCACCTGATTTCTAAGTGCTGCTCTCTGGCCCGATCAAGCCTAATGACTCTGCTTTATTCTTTCAGCACAGGTTAAACATCTGGTCCACATGGATCCTACACCCATTTATTTGCACTCAAGGGTGGGTTTGGAAGCTTATTACGTAACATCTTTTGTAATTTAGAGCTCTGAAGAGCACAGCTTTTATTCAGATTCTTCATATACACACATACAGGCACAGCGCCACCACCCTAGGACTCACATTGCTTTTCCTTTTTACGCTTCTGAAATTTAGATGCATAATGTAAGTGGACAGATTAAACAAAGTAGTGTTTCTGTTCTCTCTGAAAATTTGTTATTAAAGGGACAGCTTAAAACCAATGGCTTGAAATTTAGGAAAGCATGGTGTTGCAAACATGCTCCTTGAATCATGCATGTCTTGGGCTGGTTGTTGCCTCCATGCACTGACAAACATCAAATAGTAAGAATCATAGCCTTTCACTGATGCAGAAGACAACCATTTGCAAAGCACTCCAAGTTATAGTAGCAGCCACTCCCCAAACTTTGGGCAAAGCAACACATCCTGTTTGAAAAGTGTCCCATATCCATCACACCAGCTGGCCCTCCCAATATCCCTTATGCCTACTACACTCCGGGAGAGAGTCAGTAATTATTTTCCTCACTTCACCAACAAGGAAACTGGGAGATTAATAACTTCCCAAGCTGACACAGCACGGAGGCAGCCAAGCCAGGGTAAAAACCAAAGCCTGACCCTCTCCAAAGCCAGCTCTCTCAACCACTGGTGACCCTGCCCCTTCAGAACCCCTGGCTTTCCCCATTCTCTACAGATGAAGAAACTGAGGCTCTGTATTAAGCCATATTAAGCCATTAACAGGGAGCCAGAGAGTGAGAGCCCAGTCCTGTGTGAGTTTGGGGGCAGGAAGTACTTTTTCCAATACACTAGACAAAAATGCGGTACTATCCCAAACGACATCCTTAAAATAAAATTTTTAAAAAGATGTGTGTCCTTTACTTTTCATACCAGAAGTATCGGGGACTTCCAATCCCACAAAAAGAAAACAAGGAGGTGGGTAGGGGAGAGGGGCACAAAATAGTTCCTCTCTCTCCGTTCAGGGGTGGTAAGCCAGCAGGAACAAATTCATGAATGTCTTCTCATCTGTGCCCTCCACCCTGCCCTAAATGTTCCCAAAGACTGTTTGGATACTACAGTTCATACCTCTAAACAGGAGGCTCCTCTCCCCACGTTCAAAATGGGCCCTTTGCCCACCCATGAGATCGCTGGCCTGGTAAACAGCATTCACATGGGCCCCATTCACCACCCTGCCCTGCTCTGGATTCCAGAAGGAGTAGCTGGTACCAGAGCAACCACAGCGCCTGGGAGCTGGAGCTCTGCCTGGCACAGCCTTATGACCTGTAATTTAATGAGAGGCGGGTCAGGGAACCTGGCAAGCCTTCACCTTCCTCTCTGTAGGTTGGGATGATCCTGCCATGATTTATGCAAAGCCTGCTGGTCCCCGGGTGAACAGGTGGGGAAAAGGGGGTAAGGGGGGTACCAGAGCATATTTATATCAACGGTCATTAGTGGTAATAATAGCAATAAGCAATTTTAATTGTGTGGCTTGCTACTCAACAAGTCCTGGCTAGACGCTTGTAGTTTGGCTGTAAATCTTTGGGCCTGCCTAGAGATGGGAAGAAATTTCACTTTAAGGAATGACAAAATATTTTCCCAGGCCCTTAGCTGCTTCATTAATACTTGCCTTATTTGGGGAAAAAGAAAACTGACTGCGGCATCCATGGTAGTTTTATATGCCACGAACTGGCAATGTTTTGGAACAAAAAACAACTTTTGCACAAGGGTACTTACAGCATCATTATCGCATTTTCCAAGTCTGGCTACGGCCAGAGCCAAGGAGGGAAGGGAAGGGCGGAGGAACAGCAGCGCCTTCGCCAGCAGCAGGCCCGAAACAAGGGGCCTTTGGGATAAAGCTTGATCCGTGTGCACATTTATGGCAAAATTACCCACGTGCACTTACATTATAAAAGTGTTACAGGTAGGCATACTTATGCAATTTATTAAATGTTCTTTAGCATCCATGCTTACTTGGGTTTCGTACAATTTATTAAGTTTCAGTCTGGCTGGCAGAAAGGGGAAAAATAAGAACAGATGTGAACCTACCCCCCTTTATACGTCCACCCACCTCCTGAAAACAGGGAAGCAGCTGGGAGACACTTCTGCGCCTGCGCATAGCACCACAGAGGGTGCCTGTCTTTGACAGGTAAGTGGGCCCCCCTGCAGTCAGCTAGACTCAAAAGAACAAAATTCTCAAGCAAGAAAAGCTGGATTTCTGATAGGGAGCCGCACGTCCCAAAGAGAAGAAGGACCAAGCCCTCTTCGGAAGGGGTAGTCTCAAAGAAGCAAGAAGGAGCAGGCCCAGCCAGACTACAGCAAGCCCTTGACAATCTCTCCAAGTAGCAATCAATTCCTCTCCTGAGGGGTCACCAGCCTTTTAGGAGCCCCCCTTGAACCTGCCTGCATGACAAAGAATCCACACCATCAATCAAGGCACACACATGCACACATGGACACACACACACGCACACACACAGGCTCACACATGCACACGCACATACACGGATGCTCACACACACACACAATTCCCCAGCTCTGCCTGCTCTTCCGTGGCACTTGGACCTTCAGTTTAAAATTTACCAAATCTCTTGGCACCTTTTCCATTTTTCTAAACAAAAACTCTTTCACTGCTCTTTTCTTGGCCCCTGTTCCTTCCCATTTCTTTCCCTGACCTCTGGCTCCTTGGGAGACCCTCAGAATCAGCCTCCTGAAGGGTTTCAGGAGAAGCAGGTGAGGAGGGGGAGGAGTCCAGGGCAGGTAGCAGAATCGCAACTTCAGTTAACTAGAGTCAAAATACCAGCAACTTCAGTTAACTAGAGTCAAAATACCAGCACACACCGTGAAGGAGACGTCACGGTGCCAAGTCTCCTCTAACCCTCAGGGTTCACGCCCCCTCCTTAGTCTACCCAGGCTCCCTGCCTCCTTCGTGCCTCTCCCTCCTCTCCCTCCTCCCCCAGGCCCAAGCCAGGCCACGCCAGGGTGCCATCGTAATCCATTCACCAATAAAATACAGCACTGTAAAATGTCATTGCTTCATTGTTTAAGAAACTGGGAGGAAACAAGGAGTATGTGTTTTGGCCAGACATAAAAGCAGCCAAATAGTTTGGTTTGGGGCCCTGAAGCCAATGACTGTCAAAGGGTAAGTTTATTAGTAAATATAAGCATTAGTCTATCATCAGAGAGGGTTTCCCTCAAAGGTCAAAATTTATGCCCCAAACTCTACTGCTACCGAATGGATATAATATTTAAGCAGAGGATGGGAGGAGAGAGGGTGGCTAGCGAACTTAGAGCTATTTCCTGAAGTCAGGCTTAGGAAGGCCATCCCCAGAGAGATAAGAGAAGCTGGGTAACTTCACAACAAAAATACCAACCCATCTGCAAGCACTGCAGCAAAATAGCAGAGAACGAATTTAAATTCAAAGTTCCCAGGACTGGCTTCCCTAATGCAAAATGAAAAACTGTATGCATCATCCCCAAATTACTCATGATATATGTTTACCTCATGATATATGTTAACACACACTCCCTCTACAGTTGTAGTTGTTAATGTTTAGGGCACAACATCACACCCCATTTATTATCCAGTCTTTGGTTGTAAAGAGCTCAAAATAAAACCCCTACTCATTTATTAAAGTCCCACAGAGTCCCCAGGGCTGAGGACTCCAAGGGAATGGTAACAGATGGCAAAGGCTTGACCTCCAGGCTGGGGTTCGACTCCTTCCTTCCCCACCAGCTTGTGCAACTTACTTACTATTAAAACACCTAATGGGCCATTAATTGGGTTAATTTGTACCTAGTTGGTGAAAACTAAATAATATGGCCTGGAAAGACTAAACTTTCTCTTTAAACATTATCTGCTTATACCCTCGCTTGGGGGCAACTAAAAAGGTAAAGGAGAAAAAAAAGTGTCCACCAAAGAACCACACAAACAAGGAATGCAACCAAAGCAGCAAAAGAGCCCTACGTACTAGGAAAACGTTCACTCACAGGCCTACCGGTGAGGCTCGGGCTGAGGTGGGGCTCAGCACAGAGACACTCTGCAAGCACCTCGGAACAGAGGGGCTCCTTGAGAACCAAGGCGGCATCAGGGAGCTTCCCGTCTGTGGGGTGGGGGAAGGCAGCCAGTTTCAAGAAGACGTGAGAGTAGAGGCCTGGGGGCAGGGCCAGCCTTGGAGGAGGCCATAAAGGGCCGACCATTTTAGCATCAGTCAGCTTCACAGAATTAATTTCTTCCATAAGGAAGAAGTAATAAAATGCTACTGAACAATATGTCCAAACAATTTCAGCCATAGTGTAAATTTAAACTTGCGCTCTCCTTCCTGCCTTCCTCCCCCGCTGGAGAAGTCTAATAAGAGAAACCTCCTTGCCCTTTGCTAACAACAAAATAAACAGATGTAGAACAACGGTGCTTGGCCCTTTCCTCTTATTTCTTCATGTCACGCTTCTAAAGCTCTCTTAACTTCTAAGTCACCAAAGAGATTGTTTTAGAAATATCTTCTAGCTCTTAAGAAGGAAGAGACTGAAAATATTGACTCAAGAGAGCAGGTATTGCCAACTTTTAACTCTTAACCTGCTAGTGTGTACACCAGCTAACAAACCGGGACTCCCTTTTGTCAAGAAGATCAGAACATGAAGTGTACACTTCCAAGTGAGAATCAATAACCGTCAGAAGGAAGGGGGGGAAGCAGGCACTTAATTCACTGCTCTTTCATCTCAATGGAAGAGCACATTTCCTGGGTGGCACAGCCTTCCCATTCCTCCAAAATCCTGTCCAAGAAGACGTGGACCACTTACCATGTGGACACTTTCCCACTGAAACCTACAATAATTGCTACAAACATACTTGTTAATATCTAGACAGAAGTGGGAAATGAGGGACTGAAATTTTATAGATCATTGTAGAGGTTTATCCTTCTTGTTGGGAGTTACTACTACCTTAGAAGCCAAACTACATTTACACCTTTCCCCTAAATTAAGGAAGTTGAGTAGAGAGCAGCAGACAGGATTTATCCACTGAGCAGCCCAGGCAAAGAACGAGCAGGTCTCCATATAGAGACCAGGCTTCAGGACATACCCCTTCCCAGAGGGGCGGCAGTGAGTGCTTTGGGAAATGGGTGAGAACACCGGGGCCACGCCAGCCAGGAGTCAGCTTCAGGGAACCGTGCCCCAGACATCACCGGACTTGGTCCTGAAAGAAGCCTGAGTTTGAGAACGTGATTGCCTGATGGGAGTGAGGGGAGGGGAGAAAGGCAAAGACAAGGTGTGTGGGGGGAGGAAGGGGACTGGAATTTGATCTTTGAACAATGGCGCACAGGGAACAAAGAGGAAAACAGAGACGTAAAGCTTCATAATGGGTTCCCAAGACCTCTTGAATCTGTGAGGTAACCAAGGAGCTCAGTCTAACACCCTTCAGATTCCCAAATAAACAATGTGAGATCTCGTCTAGACATGAGCTTCGATAGGCTCTGAGAGAGGCTTGCTACTTGCTCATCCCTGCACAGCACCAAGCCATAATTGCCCCGCGGCAAAACCCGGTGGTTCCTGGGAGGGCCTTGGCCTTGGGCAAGCAGCCTCTTCACGACACGCCCCTTATGTATTTTGGGTATTTCATGATCACACTGGATACCGATTTATGCTTCCGCATCTAGAAACACAGACTTTTGGGGAAAACATGCCCTTTTCGGTTTGGCCGGGGAGTTTTGTCATAGCTTGTAATTTTCACTAAGGAAGTGATTTCCTGTCTGACAGGAAGCAGGAGCCAAGGCTGACTTTAGCTGCCTGAAAACCGCTTGCCTAAAAGTTAAAAGGGAAGAGAAAGAAGAAAAAAAAAGTTCTCCAAGAAGACAACCACTTATCAGGAAGTCAGATTCTGAGTCTTCCAAGAAACGTGAACCTCTTCCCTGACCCCTATTTATTAAAACAAGTTTATCTAACAAACAGCCGGGTGCATTCTGTCCCGAAGAAGTAAGTTTGGTCTCAGCTTTTGTAACAACACAGTCCTTTTAGAGCTTCTAAGGACATAATTACCAGTTGAGTTTTGAACTTTGCCCAGATAAAGGCTGATACACCAGACTTTGCTGTTTGTTTCTCTAATCAACTAAATTCAAGCGTGAATAGAATGCCGGACCTCCTCTGTACCAGATTCTCTAAGATATGCTTTACTTCCCTCCCCCCTTTTTTTCTTTATCACTAAGTGTATTTTTATGGTTAGAAAACAGTGGTGGGTTTTTTTTTGTTTGTTTGTTTTTCAACCACTTGATTTTTATTCCATCGGGGAATTTTTAAGAGGAACAAACACTAACAGGATACCAGCTGAAAGCTAAAATTTTAATTATCAGAAATCACGCTTCCTTCCCTAACCCCATCCACTGGGGACAGTAACCTACATGCCAGGAATCTTCAAAACCTGACAGTAAGCAAGACTAACATTCAAATTTTAAAAGAAATACCCTCCTCCCCCTTCTCTCTCTCTCTCTCTCTCTCTCTCTCTCACATACACACAAATTATATCCAGGCATATGGCACTTGAATAGCAGATGATTAGGGAGAAACAATCTACTCTTTTCTTATCACTTACTGACGTGTTTGATAGTTTCTAAATAAAAATGTGATTTTCTGTCTTTTTTCCCTTTTCAAAGCAATTTTCCAGCAGCCTTGGGCAGTAAACAGTTAATATTCCACTCTCCCCTGCTGCCTGGAAAACCAAGGAAACAATTGAGACATTGTCCAGTGAACAAGACTCCCAGGGACTGACATTTTTGTTTATGTCCCAGTTCTCAGCCTGTCAATTTCCACTAGGCACCTTAAAGCCTGACCCGTACCAATACCGTCCCCCGTGAGCTGAAAGAGCTCCGCTTCATTTATTTTATTAAAGCTTCACTGTCTGTTTTTGATTCAAACTCCAAACCTCCACACCCCCGCCTTTTCCCCAGAAAGTTGCCTCCTAACTCTGAGGCTGTGTTGCAATTCCTTCTTGG
>JAQZBX010110316.1:0-10384 GCA_029593785.1 Cabassous unicinctus
CAAAAAAAAAAAAAAACTGGAAACAATCTATAGCACTAAAAAAGAGGATTGGTTGAGCAAATTATAATACATTCATTTAATAACAGATTATGAGGCCATTAAACACTATGTTTACAAATACCATAAAACAACTTGGATAAAGGTTACGATACATTAGGTGAAAAAGGCAGGATATAAAATTGTTTAAAACCGTGGTTACAATTATGTAAAACTGAAGTAAACCTCATAAGAAGAAGAAGGTGAAAATAAATACACAAAGAGGTTAACAATGTTTGTGTGGATGGTGTATGTTGGTGATTTTCTTTCAGATTCTGCTTAATAAGACTGCATTACATTTACAATAAAAAATACCTTTTTAAAAAGAGAAATAGTTGTTGAAAGTTGGAATGTGGCAGGCTAGTCCGCAGGAAACGGTAAAGTTTCAGAACCATATTCTTAAATCTTAACTATAAAAATGCCCATCAACATGAATGGTTCATGTGGCAAAACCCCAGAGCACAAAGCAGAGAATCAAGCTTTAACTCTGCCCTGTGTTTTCTTTACACTTGTTATATCATTAAGACTATAAAGTAAATAGCTACTCTTCTCACTGATAACTAAATGAAGACTAAATGTGTGGTTTTAGTCTCAATTAAAAGAGCTGAAAATGTGAATGCCATTTTAACAGTCTCACAGAAGAATAGCACTAAATGCACAGCATTCGATCAGGAACTGCTTTTCTGGAAATCTCTATGCATAGATCTTAAGCACTTTAGATACATTTGTGACACTTAAATTTACCCTTCTGCTTTGTCTGACTGACCTTGATAGAATTTCCCTATTTGTTAAAGGACATTTGAATTTCAAGACAATAAGCAATTCTTTAAATGACAATGGCAGGCAATTTAAGCATCCAACCAGCATCTGCCACAAGCCTTTTGTCTTCAGTCAAGCCCCAAAGCATGTGTTCCAGTTCACAGTAATTTCTATGAGGAATTGGCAAATCACAAACAAGATCTCCCCGCAGATGCTCCTTGCACCCCCACTCCATCCCCACCCTTACTTCCTTTAGTGCATTGGAAACTGTCTGCTAGAATGTAATGGAATCGTCCATCCTAAGTGGAAAGCAGCATTTTCAATAGGAACACGCACAGTTTGGTTTCCTGGTTCCTGCTGCCATCGCCAGAACACACCTCCCTGGTAATGTCTGCCTTCGAGGAGATTTTTTTCTCCAGGTGGCCAAGTAAAGATGGAAAGTGCCTTCCAGTGCAGACTGATAAACACCGTGTTACCAATCTCATGTGGAGTCCCAGCCAGCCCCTCCCGGAGACCCTGTTTTAGGGGCTTTGCGAAGTGACGGACCATCCATTACAAGCGGGCATTTACGCCTTCAAAATGCTCATTTTTTCTTATGAGACTATAAAATGCTTCCTGCAGCAACAGCAGGTGAGCACAGAAAGTGTCTTAAATATCTGACCTGAAGTGCTAAAGATGCTTAATAATCTTTAAAGTTACCAACAAGATTGTTTCCTCCCGTTACCAGGATGTTGTAAAATGTCCTAATTAGTCTTTATGATAATGCCGACACCTCCACAGCACATAAAAAGGACTTTTAATTTTTAAAAGGACAACTCTGGTTGGTTTGATTTTTATCTCTAATTGGTCTATAATGTCTATTCCTCTGGCATTCCAGACAGGCAAACATTAATTTAACAAGCAACTCTTACACCATGGTAGACCAGAGAATCGAGTGCGGAAAATAAGGTTCCTGGATTCTGGACACGTAATTGTCTCCATTTTCTCTTACCCCCCCCGGAAGGTGCTAAACAAGTTTGTCCCCTGCTCAAGGGGGGAGGGGCTGGATGTCCTAAGACGGCTGACTCCTGAGGACCTTCTAATGCCCCCAGCCAAGTCCCTGCTGTGGCATAACCAAGATTCAACAACCCCCAGAAACGCGTCCAGGCAAGAGCTCCAGGAGAATCACCAAAACCCAGAAAGATTGGAGTGGTGGACCGAGCCAAGAAACTGAGGGCAGGGGACCACAGTTCAGCCCCTGGTTCTGCATCACAGGCTCTGTGGTCTTAGGCAGGTCACCTACCCTCTCTGGACCTGCTTCCTCATCTATAAAACGTAAAATTTGAATTAGATCATCTCCAAAGTCCTTTCCAGCTTTCACTTCCCAAGATTTACTATAGGCACAGCTCTGCCAATAGCATGGATGATGATTTTAGGTTCGCTGCCAGCTGGTAATGCTGAGACTGGCTCAGGCCACTGGGAACCATCAGCTCTTCCTGCAATATCCAATCCAACACTTGGTCCCAGCCCAGCTCCCCACCACACCATCCAGGACATCCTCCACCAGCGCAGAGCAGAAGCCAGGGGGAGGTCGGATACACTACAGGATTAGGGAACAACCTTCTCTACCTCTGCCTAAAGAAATATATTTTTTATTTAGAGAACTTAAATAGAATGATCTTAATTATCTTGCTTCCAAGGTGGGACACTACAAAAGTGGTTCCTCCTGAACCAAATGTGCATCACATTTGCACTACAAGAGAGAAAAGGCTTTCTCTGTGCATTGAAAATTGCTTTTCAAGTCTTTCTTCTGGATATAGCTCAGGGTAGGTATGTATTCAGGGGACCCCAAAGTATTTGTGACTCTATTGGGCTGTGAAGGAGACATGGGAGGACACCATAAATTGACCCCAGATGATTTCAGTTGCTGATTAATGTGATCCCACTGGCTGGCCCACTTCCACCCACCCCCTTCCAAGTCCCATTCTCCCCTACAAGCTGCTTGCAAAGAAAGCGGGAGCTGAATTGAATAGCATTCCTGCCCAAAAGCTTTTTTCTTCCAAATCCAAGAAAGCCATGACAGTCTTTTATTTACATTTCAAATGCTTCAATTTAGAGTAATACATGTAATGGCACTGCCTTCCCAAGCCACCCTCTCGGAAAATGGCACCACTGCCGGCCATCCTGCACAGCTCATCAGCCAACCTAAAGGGGGGCCGGAGCAAGCCCCCAGAAGTCGCTGTCTTACACACTGTCTCCTCAAGTTCAATGTTCTGCTATTGAGAGAGTGGTCCTCTGGTCGGTCTCACTGAGTCTGCTAAGTCAATCATGCTGCTAGACACATTAACACCACACACATACAGATTTTTTAACTCCAGTACCGTGAAGCCTGAAACAAAACACAAATAAAGTCAAGAAACCTGGAGCCAAATTTTCTCTCAAACCTCAGCTAGGCCTCTACTCAAATTTTCCTCTGTTCTACTCCACTGATATTCTCCCCCTCGTTCTCTCTAACCAAACCCTAATTAATTAAAGGGTGGGAGGAAGAGAGGAATCTGCACTAGAGCAGTGGTCAAGGCTAAAATTTTGGTTTGTGCAATTCTGGAGGACACAAAGCTTAACCTTTTCCTCTGAAAGTTGGTATTTTTTCTTCTTGTTCAGACCATATGGTGCCCATCAATCCTAACTGGAAATTCACTTCCTTTTCTTCTGACTGGGGTTGGATCTAATCACTACTTTAAAACAGAATTTAGGAAATGTTGACTTGACTTCCCCTCAGCCACAAGTCTTGGAGAGAATTAATATTTCTCATACAGAAATTCTGATCTCTTGAAGAGGTGGTATCAGTACACACTTCCATGGAAACACACCAAATTATGCGCTATTTGTTGGGAATCCTTAAATTGTGAAAGACCAATTTGCATAACCATCAGCCATGGGGGTTGCAAAGAATCAAATGTTCACTTTACCACCATGAGTGGTTCGGGAGAGGTGACATGCAGTTTTTTTGGTAGATAGGGGTTTTACAACACTCAGAGATGGGGATTCACTTCCCACCTTCACCACTGACTGTGTTATCTTAGCCTAGTCTCTGAGCCTCAATTTCCTCATTCATAAAATTCAAGTAATCACTTGTAGAGTTGTTGTGAGGGTTTAAAAGATCAAGATAGATGGATTTAGATATACAAAATGCACTTAGCACAAAACAGCAAGTCAACAAAAGTTAGCTATTATTAGTATTATTATCAAAAGTAAAAACATACTCATTCAAACAAGTAATGGTATTCAAAGCTCATGAGAGAGTTGGGTTGTAGTACAACAACCTCCATATGGAAACCTCACATTAAAAACTGATCCATTTTCATACCTTTCCAGAGCCAGAAGCTGCCTCTGAAAACTGCCCGATAGGCCTCTCTTTGAGAAAGAAAGTAATGAGCTAATCCACAAATCCTTATATCATCATTAGGAGACTGGTAGAAAGAGTGCAGCCTCCATCAGCATGCCTGTCTGAAAAGCCATATAAGCTGTGTCTGAACACCCATGACTAGACATAGCCCTGCTGGTCATTATTTGCAAAACTTAAATTCAGCCAAATACCTCTTTAGTGTCACCCTATTAAAACTCACGTAGTGCCTCTATGCCCTCACATGTGGCATCTTTGGCTGGCTGGACCAATTTGGCCATGAATCCCCAAACTGGCACCCTGCCTAAGAGTGCCCTGGGCTCTGACCCTCTTCCCACCAATTCAGATCCCTTAGTATGAAATATCGCTAGGGGATTTTATTTCATCAATAGCTGGTTATGAACATGACTCTATTTAGAATACCAGCATGCATATCTAAAAATTTCATTGGGACCCTACTTAAGACTTACTAGAGTTTATCTGATACATGGGTTAGCTCTGCAGTGTTAGAATCTGAGAATCATCTGATACTTCCTGGGACACAAAGTCCTTTGAGGACTCTCAGAATTTGCCATATGAATGAGAGCCTCCTCCACCAGCTCATGGCTGGACCTGACTGTCCCATCTGCCTTCAGGTAAGTTTCATCATCAGAGCCCGGTGACCCAGTGTATGATGAGACTGACTCACCATCAACAGATCCTGTAAGGAGGCCTGTTGTATGGACTGGACATGAAGTGAAACTGGTGGGAAAACAACCTTGCCTAGAAAGTCATATGCAAGATAGAGGGATCCAGGGCTGTTCCCAAGAAGTTGATAACTGGACAACTGAAATGGAGTGATTGTGATTGGAGGTGAGAAGAGATGCTCTAAAGCTCCATTGGCACCATCTTCAGTGATGCAGACCTAGCCATAGGCAGACGGAAGTCAAGGCATGGGTATGGGGTGTTGGTGAGAGGTTGACTTTTCTTAAGGTAAAGCAGATCAGTTGTGCTGTAGAGCTTTCACAGACCCAAATCAAGGGGCAAGAACACTTAGATAAACTGAAAAAGCTGCAGTGTCATCCCATCTCTATCACGCCTGCTATCACTTCCTCTATCAGTCAAGTTTCTTGACTTCCCAGAGAGAGAAACAGAACCTATAGATATATAGATGATGAGAGAGAGAGAGAGAGACATGGTAAAGGTATAGGTATAGGTATAGGTATAGGCATGTATAGGTATAGGCATGGTATAGGTATAGGTATAGTATAGGTATAGGTATAGTATAGGTATAGGTATACATATAGATATCTGTTTTAAGGATGTGGCTTGTGTAATTGTGGGAGCTGGCAAGATGGAAATTTGTAGGACAGGCCAGCAGGCTGCAGATTTCCACAAAAGTTAATGTTACAGTCTTGACTTTCAAAATCTTTAGGGAAGGATGGCAGGCCAGGAACCCAGACAAAAGTTGATGTGCTACTCTTGAGGAAGAATTTCTTCTTCATTGGGAACCTTAGTTTTTGCACTTAAGGTCTTCAACTGGTTGGACGAGGTACTCACCTTTATTTAAAGTCAACTGATTGTAGATGCTAATCACATCAACAAAATACCTTGAGGGCAACAGCTAGTCTAGTGTTTGTCCAAAAACTGGGCACCATAGGCTACTCAAGTTGGCATGTAAAATTAACCATCACACCTCCCAATTGTAAAATCACAGTGGCAGCACCAGACAGATGGATGGATGTTTTTGCTCTTGGATGCTATTGCAGTGGGATCCTTCCACCAAATTGTTTTACAAGTGTATAACATGCATTCTTCACCTGAACAGTAGTCACAAATAAAACCACTGATTTTTATAGTGCAAACTTCTATATAAACCAAATTTAATTGTGTATAAAAAAAGTAAAAAACATCTATTTTACAGCCACAGCTTTTTTTTTTAAGTTGGCATTATTTGGGGAGCTTGTTTAGAAATTCTTTCCAAACTGTCCAGAATTATAATTACTTCAGAGTCAAAGCCTCCCTGGAATTGATTTGGACTCCAAGCCAAACTGGAATTAAAAAACTATATTGCTTTTCCCAAGAACCAGCTGTGGATGTTTCAGCCTAGGAAATTGTGATTTTCCTCTTTTACAGCTTAATTCTGATATACTTTCTCACAACTTTCAGCTGTATTCCCTCAGAGTTCTATCATCCTTCTGTATAGCCTAAGTGAAAGAAAGAGAGAGAGTTACATCAGAAGTCTTCCAAATTTTAGTGGGATTTTTCAATCAGGATGTTTTCCAGTTTTACTCCTAAAGAAGAAAAGAACTGTTTCCCACCTCATCTCATTTTCAACCCCCACTCCAAGCTCACCTACTCTGATTTCTTTTCTATCTGGGCTCCTTTTAAAATCATTTTGCATACAATAGTACTTCCCTTGGCAATGGATTATCAGTCTTTTACTTTTAAACTTGCACAGTAAAGAATCGGCTCTGAAAAAGATCTGTAGTGGTTGCTTTGCCTTGTCTACCCGACTCATTTCTCCCCTTTCTTCTAACCTATCAGAACCCAAGTTTGTTCGGCTATTCACCTCTCTCCCATGTGACTCTCCCCAACTTCTGGGGTAGATCCTGATTTCCTGTCCAATCATGGTAATTCTATTCTCTTTGCCAAGTTTTAGTCTACAAATGGGCATCTGATCTAATTCTGGCCGATGAGATATAAGAGGAAATATACCTGGAGCTTCAAAGAAAAGTTGTCTCACTTCTAAAAAGAAGACACTGGAAAAGGTGGACCCTCTTTTTCCTTGGGATATTTCCATGTCTTGTTTTGATACCTAGATCTGCTACAGTCATCTTACTAGCAACATGGAGGTGAAATCAACATACAGAGGAAGCCAGAGCCAGAAGAATCACAGAAAAATGAAGCATACACTCTCATGAACTAAGCCTGGAGCCTACCCTACCTCCAGGCTCTTCTTAGGTGAGATAATAAATTGTCTTGTTGTTTAGAATGGGGTTTTTTCTGTTACTTCCAGCAAAAACATCCTGATAGATACAAGATCCCTACAGAGAACAGAAAAGTTTAGCAAATGCTTAAGGTTTTAAAACACAGCTTTAACTTGCTCACATGACTGCTTTATGTGTCCTAACACACAAGCTGATTGGTATTAACATTGTCTATAATGTCATGGGAAGATACGTAGGTTTAGGAGCTCAGTTTGCATTAATCTCTTACTGTTGAAATTCTACCAAATGTTTAATGGCTTAAGTGGAGTATTCTGTAAAACTGGCCTGTTTATAAGTTGTAAGTTATAAGTTGTAAAATTAGTGGGGGCGGTGAATCTTTTTAAAAATAAAATTAGCATAGCTTGAAGTCCCAGAGGCTGAATATAATAAACGCAGAGGCTGCTGTGGTAATCTCCAAGGGAAGCAGATCAGGAGGCCGAAATACCTCTTGTTCAAGGCTGGGAGGTTAGTGATGAATAACCACATAAAAGTCACAGAATATGAGGAAAAGAATGTCATTTTGTTGAGATATAAAGTTCGTGGAAAAAATACTCAATGGAACCAGGAACTGTACCCAATGACAGCCATGTCTCCTAGAACTATATTTATTCCTGCTTGTGATCCATTCTTGACCCTTTCAGGAAATCACGTGAATTCTAGTAAACTCTGGCACCACAAACACATACACACAAAATCCCATTAACAATAACTAGCATTGGTATAAAATTGATGGTTTTTGAAACAATTTCACTTTTATTATCTCCTTTGATCCTTCCTATATTGCTAAGAGATAAAAAAATTATTACTCTTGCTTTCTTGATAAGTAAACTGAGGGGAAGAGAGATTAAATAAATTGTCCAAGGTCATACTCCTTGTAAGTGGAAGAGCTGAGAACCAAAGTCTTCTAACTTTAAGTTCAAAGTTTCCACTTCGCTATGCTATATAATCAATCTGGCCTTCCTCTCCTTCCCCATTCCTGTACGCTGTAACAAATTTGAAGTTATGCTACTGATCAGCAGCAATTGGTTTGAAATAAGAATCTGTATTCAAATATAAACATAAATATTTGAAAATTGCTAATTTAGGCCAAATGTTGGGCTTAAAATGATTGCCAAGCTCTTTTGTGTGCACAAACTCCCTCAAACCATTTGTTCTCATATAACATTTAGCTTAAGATGTAATACACAATGCACATATAGTGTTTCCTATGTACAATGTCTTCCAGCTTCTAATTCACTTTAGGCCATCAAAAGAGAACATAAAATAACTCCAGAACTCTAGACTTTTGCAATTACCTTGTGGAAAGGGAAAGGAAAGAGTGGGAAGAGTTTTTACTACTGAGAAAATCCAGATTTCTTATTAGTCATGGTCTAAAAATGAAAGCCCCCTGCCTATCCAGCAGGCCTCCCTGTGCCACGCAACCCCTTACCCCCACCCCCACCCACAAGCTGAAACTGGCAGAAGTCTGCTGCAGACCACATTTTTTCTGCCTGGCAGTGCATCTACAGGGGCTGATCAGGGAACCCATTTTTGCACAAGCTGGACCGGTCCCCAAGGTCTCAGGGGTAGAGTACCACACAGGAGGACTGGAGTGAAGCACATGAGAGAGTACTCAGCTGAACTCCAGCCTCCGGTCTTGACACCTGGCCACCCCTGGCCCACCAAGAAGTGGAGCCAGCCCCAAGGCCCCTCCCCACAAGTGCTCATGGGTGACCTTATTGAGGTTGCCCTGAATACTCCCCCGCACTTCCCACCCCCAGCAGCCTTTGTTTATCCAACTTGACCGCAGTTGGGAGAGTCTGGAGAATGAAGTGAGAAAGGTTATTCTCCCGTCAGAGCTGGCAAGAATGGAGCAGCCACAGCTTAGCGCTCATAAGGAAAGAAGTATGTGGTTTCTGAGATGCAGCAAAGGGTCCTTGCTCCCATGTGTATTTCTCTAACAACTCTTCAACTGCCAGAAGAGAACAGGGTAAAAACCCTTATAAAAGATAAAACCCAAAACGCAGGCAGCCCAGGATATTATTGACTGGGTTATCCTTCTTCCTCTATCTCCTGCTCTCTTTCTCTAAGTTCTTCAGAATAGGGCCCTCGTGTTACAAACTGTACTTCCCTTCACAAGAAGTTTCCGTCCAAATCCTCTCCACATCCCCCGACTCTTCCTCTCCTATTCCCCAAACCATCATATTTTCATTTTCTTTTAGGCATATAATAATGATTGCTCACGAATTTAAACCCCCAACCAAGGCCTGGGCTCCAGATGCACATATCTCAGAGTAACATGGTTAAAACATTTTTAGACCCTTTCCCCAGGAAGACAGATACATTTCATTCAATCAATGTTCTAGGCGTTAGCTACATGTGCAAGCACCAAAGTATTGATTCAAGTTTATTTTTTCATTTCTATGGTGACTTAAATTGGGTGCCTTGAAAATAGACTCTGAGATGGAAAGTTTCCTACTGAAGGTTTTTGGGGGGTTGCCCTCAGAATATAGTGAATTGAGGAAGGGAGAATTGGGCCAATGGAGAAGCTGACCCACATTGCAGTTGCAAAGGAGACTTCAGACAATATGATGGGGAGCTCTGAAGCTGGGGGACATGCAGGGTTGTCTCAATTGAGACAAAGGGTCAGGTCTTTCTATGCCTGTATCAGCCAGTTATAAGCCTTAGTTGTGCCCTGGGAGGGGAGTGTGTAGAACTTGGGTAAAGCAGTTCTCTGTGGCTGAGAGCTAGTCCCATAGAGAGAACAGCCATGAGCCATTATGCAGCCAATATTCCCAGCAGGTAGGGAGGGATGTTTTGGTTCTGAAGAAGGGATCTGGTTCTAACACAAGAGTATCCATTACAGTCTACCCCTTACCTACTCAGATTCTTTTATTTTTTTATAGTGAGTCCGTCCCATCTAAGGAAAAGTTTTCTAGGATTCTGGTTGATTCTATTTCTGGGTGATTCTTAAAAGAGATGGACTAGTTGACAAAGCATACTTCTTGCTGCTACAGTTGATCTTAAGGTTGCACTCATCATTCCTGTTTTCTACCACATCTGTTGGGGGCGATGTTGTATGAATATAACTATCATGGCCGTCTATACCTTCTCCTTCTTTGTCTTCTCCTTCTCCTTCTCCCTAAGTTCGCGCCACAAAGTTCCCGCGCGCGGGAATAGTCACCACGCCTAGCAATTCAAATTATCCAATCATGTATCAACACCTAAGCCTTAGTGCACTTCCCCCTTCCCTGCTTAT
>JAQZBX010110317.1:0-10384 GCA_029593785.1 Cabassous unicinctus
AACTGTTCAGGACACTTGAGTCATGTTTCCCTTCCAATTTCTCCTTATAATAATGAAAAGGTATATCCTTAGTCTGTCCATTTGTGTATTGGAAGTGAATAAATGTATTTGTAAGTTCCAGAGTCTACAGCAGATGGGACTTTGGCCCATTAAAAACTATTTTCATAAACTGATTTTGATATGATTTTGTACTTAGTATTGCTAGAGAAAAAAGTTTTTTTTTTTTAATATTGTAATGATTTTTTGGAATTCAAAGCAAGAAGTGTGGCAGTTTGATATTATTTATGATTTCTAAAAAGAAATACTGATTTTTTTTTCATAAACTTGTCAGTTCCCCTGGGCAAGTGATACCCTTAGATTTTTTGGATTCATTGGTTTCACTTTTACTTGATAGATTATGACTAGGGCTTTAATTGTGCCATGTCTTAGGATGTTGAGTCCCTACCCCCTTGGTGGGCAGGCACTCACAGAGAAAATGACATGGTAGTGATCACAGAGTTTGGATTTTTGAGCTGGAGCCCCAGGAAGTAAACAGACAGGAGAAGAGCAAGAGGAATAGAGACAGTTACATAGACATGGCAGAGGCCCCAGGAAGAGAGACAAGCTGTTTATCTGAAAGTTAAAAGCTGACCTTGAGGAGGGATCAGAGCAGCTGAGCCCAGAGAGAATTGAGTCCTGGGAGAGACAAAAGACTAATCCCAGCCTAAAACTGATATTGGAAGAAGGAAACAGATTAGTAGCTATGTGTGGCAGGGGATGCATAGAGAGATTGAGAGTTGATGAGTTTTTAATTTTTTTTAATTTTTTAATTTGAATATTGGAAATGCTCTAAAATGATTGAAGTGGTGAATGCAAAACTATGTGATTATACAGAATACCATTGATTGTATACTTTGGATGGATTTATTCTTTGTTAATATGTATCCAAAAAATTGATTTTAAAAGAAATACAGATTTTGGTTTCTATTCCAGGAAATATTTCCAGTTTCCCACAAGGGGCTCTGCAGGGTCTCCTACTCCTTTGGAACAGAAGATGCATAGTGCATCCATGGACACCCTGCCCCTTTGCAGAGGCAAGCTCAGGGCCAAGTTCTTGAGTTCTGTGTCAGGGCATTCCTCTGAAGGTCCCTGGACCTTGAGATGGAGTTGCTGAGACCAAGGCGAAGCCAACACACAACACCATGGGGTCTGATGCCACAAATGATGGTAGAAATTTTTGGAAAAGTTGTTTGCTTGAGTTTCCTGGCCTCTACCCAGCTGAAGTTTTCACTGGCTCCCACCCCAGTGTGCTTCAGAATGTGGAAGGAGTCATCTAGCTCCTCTGTCCTGTCCCCAACATCTGTACCTCTGGTTTCTCCTTCCAGGATCTCCTGTCTCTAATCCCTGTCAACTCCTGACCTCAGGATTCATCTAATTTCCATGAGATTCTCTCACTCACCTGCTCACCTTCTTCCTCTTAATATAAAAGCTTGAAACATTCTTGGGTGAGGTGTTCATTCAGGAGTCAGACCTGGACCACTGAGCTTCGGTTGCCATGGGGGAAGTGACATTCTGCCTGTGCCCGGTTTTCACCCTGTAGCCAGGGCTAACCAGTTAATATCAGAAGAATACAACATGTCTGGATGAAGTCAGACATCTTTAGCATGACATTCAAGACCAAATGGTAGGTCACTGTGCATTTCTTTCATCAACTGTTACCTCCCAACTTGTCCCAGAATCCATGTTCAATTCACTGTGGCTTATTCCACTTTCTTGATTTCCATTCCTACTATGAGGTTTTTCCTTTCACTTAGAATAATCTTCATTCCTCCCCACATTGTTCTGGCAGCAATGAAAAAACATTTCCTTCACCAGGTACTGCCTGTGGCTGAGCCATACCATCAGGGGCTTCTCCAAGTGCCCAGGGGTCTTGTATTGCTGTGTTAAATAGAAAGGGTCTCAATGTGGTGATGCTGACTGTAGGTGTTTTCCACCATTTGTCATTTCATGTGGGTTTATTTTGGGTATTTATGTAAATTGATTCCCTTGGACCCCCAATTTGAGAATGGATAATCAATCTGATACCACTCTCTAACTAGACAGTCTTGAAATTTCATGTGGCAGCAGGTTCTCTCAATTATAATGCTTGAAGGCTTTATAATACATGATGAAGTATTAAAAAGTAACACAAATAAAAATCAATTCTGAAACAATAATATTAATATTTCACATTATAATAGATATGCAACATTTAAGTGGGCCCAAATCTTCAGGAGTTAGAATAAACCAAATGGAGTAAGACACAGAGAACAAAAAGACATTAAAACATCATGTAGTTTTCATTAGTTTTATGAATTTAAAAGATAGGGCATTTTACCTTGAGAACTAACATCTTATCAACATCTTCTCCAAGGACACCCAAACATCATTGTTTCTCAGGCTATAAATTAAAGGGTTCAATGTAGGTGTAATGATTGAAATTAACATTGATACAGCCTGGTCCTTCAAAGGGCTGTGTGAGTAACCAGGAGTCATGTATGTGTAGATGGATGGGCCGTAAAAGAGCCCCACTACCATCAGGTGGGATGAGCAAGTGGCCAATGCTTTTTTCCTCCCCTTCGGGGCATTCATGTGAAAGACAGTGATGAAGATGATATTGTAGGAGGAAAAAATGATGACAAGAGGAATAAAGAGTAGCACAATGCCTACCACAAGTATTGCCAGCTTATATGTAGAGGTGTCCTTGCAGGAGAAAATTAATACGGCCATGATTTCACAGAAAAAATGCTCTATTTCCTTGTGGCCACATTTAGGTAAGTGCATGGTATATACAGTCTGGACAAAAGCATTTAGGGCACCCCCAATCCAGGATGCCATTAACATCTTCTGGCATACCCTGGGGTTCATGATGATTGTGTATCTCAGAGGATGGCAGATGGCCACATAGCGATCACAGGCCATAAGAGTCAGGAGAACGCATTCAGCTCCCCCGAGCATCAGAAAGAAAAATATCTGTGTTCCACAGGCTGTGTTTGAGATGTGTTTCTTCCCTGAGAAAAAGTTCATGGCCATCTTGGGGACAGTGGTGGAAATGAATAGCAAGTCTATGAGGGACAGCTGGCTGAGAAGGAAGTACATGGGTGTTTGTAGCCGGGAATCCACCAAGATGAGAAGAATCAGGGTGGAATTGCCAGTGAGGGAAACAAGGTAGATGAGGATGATCACACCAATGAGGATGTCAGCATGCTTCATCCTGGGGAAGAGTCCCAGAAGAATAAAATCCATTCCTATTGTCTCATTCTTTTCCATCATAAATTAAATTCAACTGCTTGAACTGAAGTATTATAGCACTAAAACGAGAATGAGATTTTATAACTTCATGTATTAAAAAAATTTTAAGCTTAAAAATCTCTGTTAGAAACCATCATTTCAGTGTACTCTTTGTGCATTCCCAAAGCTAGTGAAGCATTGTGGTGATGCAGGGAGAAAACCATAAAGAACATTCAAAATATAGGTTTTACTTACTGTAAACCATTTATCAATTACATGATTTATTGTATTTTTAGTTAACATACTGAGAAAGTCAAAATGAGTATTCTAATTCCATTCCTGATTGCATGTTGAACAGAACTGACTGTTTTTTACTCAACCCATATCTAATTTTCCCTGGACAAAAAGATGCATTTCATTCTTGTGTTCCTTGAACTTGATTGTGGCCATGTTATTAATTTTTTAGAAAGCACTTAAGGGTGGCATTGTTTGCTTCCCATGACAGGCAACTTTGGAAGACAAGTGTAGAAAATGGTGGGGTCTCTTTGTGTAAGGGGCATAGGCATTTGTCCCTGTGACAAGGAAATCATTCCCATTCAAATTTTCTTTGATCATGAAATAAGTTTTGCTTACATGTGATAAACGGCTAAATGGTGATTTTTAAAGTTATATAAGCTGTATTAGCATAATGTACAATATACAAAGGAGAACATATTTTATCCTGAAAATTTGTGCATGAATGTGTGTATGTGTGTGTGCATGTGTGTGTGTTTGGTTCTGGGAATTATCTTAGTTTACAAGCATCCATATTAATCATCACTTTGCTTTTTACATTCTGGGCTTGGCTGCTGTGTCTAGACTTGAGGAATCTGGCCATGCTTCTCTGCTTCCTTCATTGGCTTTCATTCATCTATGGTGCTTCTGTCAAATAATTAACTAGATTGATCCATGATCAATGCGTTCTGTATCTGCCTGTGCAGTATGTGCTTTTCAAGTCCACATGGCTCAATATGGAAGAGATTTACCCATTTTCGAACATGTCAGTGATCAAATTGACCATCGGGCTTTGCCTGCAGGAACTTGGTTCTGATTTATAAACAAAGACATGAATATGACCTTTTTTTTGGTGTCCTACATGAGAAAGGAGAAGACTTTGGAATCAGAAAGTGGGATGGATAACAGGTTCATGCAGAATTCAGTACTTTTATTAAACAATCTCTATTTTCTATTTATCTGGTCAAAATAAAATATCATTTATCATATCTCTATTTAACTTTTACTTTTACACCAGTTATCTTTCTTAACTTACAATATGTTACTGCTTTCTTATATATACTCCCATAAACATACAACAAGATGACAAGAAAACACCAAGGTAAAGAAAATGCAAAAGTTTTGGAACTATATATTGCTGAACATTGCACAACATTGTGAATGTTCTTAATGCCACTGAATTACCCACTTTAAAATTATGAAAATTGAAAAATTTATAATATGTCCTTACCATTATAAAAGCATATTAAAATAGTATTTCTAGTACCAGATGAATCCTTTGCTTTCGTGGGAGTTATTATTTGCATTATTTTGAAAATATGTGTACATATGTAACAAAATTTATTATTTTAAAGCAAACTTCCCTAATATGCCTTTGACTTCCCTTAAAAAAATGCTTTAGATCATTTTCAAGTGGAGGTTAATAATATATTCAACTTGTTGAAATAAAATTTTTTTATGTAATCTATATATGTTAGACTTTAATGCTGTTTCTACCATTTGTTTCCATTATATTATAAACCACACTGAGATGAACACCATTAAGGGTTTTTTCTCTATCAGTATGTTTTTCTGAAATTAGAATTAAATTCTCTTCAATAATTGAAGTTCCAACCCTGCCTTGCTTTAAGATAACCTGAGGGGATATGGGTAAAGGAAGATCGAAATATGTGGAAATGTGGTATTTCTTACAGGAGACTTCTACGAGTGCTCTAGGCTTTTGGGAAATGTCTGAGAAAATGAATTCGTTCTCTAGGCAGGTGATGCTTGATGTGATTGACTGTCTGCATAGCAGAGTGAAAAGATGCTGGTTTCCAGGATTAAATTAGCAATGTTCTTTATTGCACATTTTCTCCATTCTCCATTCCAGGTGTTAGGTGATCATAAATATATGTTGATGCTTCAAATCAGGCTCAGAAACAGCTTTGGACGTAAGAATTGTCCTGAATGATGTTACAGTGATGGATGCAGGCCATTATATATCTTGTCATACCTTACAAAAATGTGCGGAAGAGAGTTTAAACTATAATGTAAACTATATAATACACCCTTAGTGGCCAACCTCCAATATGTGTTCATCAATTGTAATAAATGTACTACACTAACGAAAGATGTTAATGTGGGAAAGTGTGGGAGGGTTAGGAAGTGGGGCATATGGAAATCCGCTTCCTTTTTTAAGTTATGTAATCTAAGAATCTTTTAAAAATAAAGAAATAATAAAAAATGAAAAAAATAAAAGAAACAGCTTTAGGTTTTCCCCCAATTTTTCAATTCGAAAACAATTCTTTCTCTTCTGATTTTTCTGTTCTAATGATTATAAATATCTCACACCTAATGCCTTTCAAAATAAAGTCAAAACATCCTTCACACTATTATTTCTTCCTTCTCTCATAATTTGCAAATGTTTGAATTTGAAAATATCGATTTATAAGGAAAAGGATCTCACAAATGATAATAACTTGGTGATCTGCTCATGATTAGTTCTGTATTGATGATGGAAGCTCAACAACTTACAATTTAATTTTTAAGAAATTATTTCTACTACGTAATTCTGCAAAACTCACGGTTCTTAAAGAAAGGTGAGCAGTCTTTGGGTTTTCCAGTTAAATTATTGTGTTCATCCCTGAACACACTACATAATTTCATCCACTTTTCATTCTCTAAATTGAAATAGAGTTGTAAGAAAACATGAGAAACACAATATATGAGAAAAAAACTGTAAATCTGAACTGTCTGGATATTAAGGAAGAAAGCATACATACTCATATTTGTTCTTTTTAATTGTTGAGTTGATCTGTATTATCCATAATATTTGCTAATGCATCCCAATATTCAGCATCATATTTTCATGTTCTCCATAAAAATAATATCCATTTATGATTAGCTTATAATGCTGGTCATGCATTCTGTCTCAGAGGCCTGAGTAAAACAGGCTGGCTCAGTGACTATGATTTTATAAAATTCTCTGTCTTAATAAAGCCTACTGGATATATCTTGCTATGACTTTCCAAAATGAAAATCACTGCAATATTTAAATTAGGAGTTGAGAACTCATGGAGAATATCCTTTGGGATCATTTATAGCACAATGTACTATGGGTGTGTTTTAATTCTCAACTTCAATTAAACAGATGTATCAGCCCCATTTGTGTACTTAATAAAATTGTTCTCGAAAAAAAATATTTTGCATCATTCATCAGCAGAAAATTGGCCATTTATGAGATCAGGCTTGCCTCCTCTGAAAATAATAATTTTGCCTACTTTTTATGCTTCTTCTTTTTTCAAAGTGAAATTATTCTCTTACTGTCCAGTTGCTCTGAATGGATCCTATACTGTGTTTAATTCTGTAAGATTTCTCACAATGCGCTACTTTCATAAATTGCCTCATATTAGTCTATGAAATTAACTGTTTATTACTTTTCCCTTAGACCTTTGAATTTTGAAACAGCACACAACCATGGTCCAGCTCTTAATTGCTGCTCCCTGCATTTCCAGTAGAAGTTAGTGTACTCCTGTCCCAAACAGAGAACTACCTTAACTTACTTCAGCATGCGTTAATGATGAATTTCTAATTATAGACCGCTATGTGTCATAGAGCAAACGTGTCTTTCTCCCTTCAGAAACGTGTATCCGTACCTTCCGTCAACATGCATAATCTTTGAATTCCCTTTTTTACACACTCATAACTTAAAGTCTCAACAATTTTTTAGCAGCCAGTATTCAATTTCCCCTCTTACATCATACCCTTATTTAATTTATTTATATATATTTTTTGAGGTACCAGGGCAGGGATTGATCATGGACCTCATATTTGGGAAGTCAGACTTCATATGTGGGAAGCCAGAGCTCAACCACTGAGATTCATGGGTTCACCTGAGTTGGTTTTATTCTTTTATTGTTTTTTGTTTTGTTTTTAGGAGGAAACTGAGATTGTTCTGGTACCTCATATGTGGGAAGCAGGTGCCCAACTGCTTGAGCCACATCTCCTTCATCATTGCTTTTTATGTTACTTTATCATTGATTTTTTACACAATTTACTTAGATGGACTGTTATTATGTATTTGTCTTCCATTAGACTTGTGATTCGTTTCAGAATTTCAATCTGTAGCATGGAACAAGTGACATTTTACATAATGTGAGAATACATAAAAATTGATTTGATTTAAAATAAAATTATTTCACCAAGGCATTCATGGAATAATATTCATAACTTATTTAGGAATGGTAGCAGTCTGTCTTGTGGTATATAGAGTTATATACACGTGTTTAAAACAGTTTCCTCTCACTGGTTTCTGTTAGTCTTCCTCTCTTGAGTTTTCCTTTCCAAAATGTTTGCACTAACTTGGCTCTTGTTCTCACACCCACAACAAATCCATCTTCTCTGATATTAATATTGAAGATGCCATTTTCCTTTTCATTGCCTTTACATTTTTTTTTGTCCCATTCTTTTGTTGTTCATCAATAATTAACATGTTTTCCCTTTCAGGTATCTTTGGGATGCAGCAAAGAAGAACATCAACCTGAGAGTCTTTCTTTCTTAATAAGTGAATTGATCATATTTACAGTTCTGATAACATTTATGACCTAACTTGATTCTATCATTTTATATTATCTTTTATTTCAGCATGGCTACTTTCTTTGTTTCTTGACTTGTTTTGGCATTCAAGTATTTTTAAACAAATCAATTTTATTGATGCATATTTATAAAGCAAACTATTTATCTAAAGTATACAATCAATTGTATTTGATATAATCACATAATTGTGCATTCATTACTTTAATAATTATTAAAGCATTTTGATTATTTCAGTAATAATAATAATAAATAAATAAACAAACAAGAAAGTTCCTCCCCTCTCAATCTCTCTGTCAACTCTGCTGTACATAGCTGCTGAAACTAGAATACAGGTTATTAGGAGTCAAATAGCATAGGGGTTAAAGTTTAATTGGCATGGAGTTTATGTTTGGGATGATGGACACAAATTTGTGTAATCATAAGCTCTGAATTGCACATTAGAAAGGGGGAAAAAGGGAAAAATTTGATTGTATATAAATTAATACACTCAAACACAGAAACAAAACCCTAGAACTATACAACACAAGGAGTAACCCTAATGTAATTATGGCTTAAATTTAATGGGATACTTATGATAATATTGTCTCGTGAATTGTAAGAAATGTATCACAATAATGAAAAATGTTAATAATGAGGAAACTTGTTTTGTGAGAAAGGAGTGTATTTTTGAAATTTGTACATGTGCCATGATCTTTCTTATAACTCCTCTAGTAAAAAATGTTCATCAAAGTTTTTTTGGTTTCTGTATATAGCCTTGTTTATGCTACATTAGATTTATACCTAAGTAGTTTTTACTGTGGTTGTAAATGATATTGTACTTTTAATTTCATGTTGTATATGTTCATTGCTGGTATATAGGAAAACAATAAATTATTAAATATGATATTGTATCCTGAGTACTTGCTATAATCATGTATTAATTTTATAAGTTTTTTGGCAATTTTTTAGTATTTTCTACATAGGGAATCATGTCATGTGCTATGAAAGACAGTTTTATCTCTTTCTTTTCAATCTCTTATTTCCCCAAAATTATTATTTCATTTTCTTGTCTTGCTGTACTAACTAGGACATCTACTATGATGATAAATAGGAATGGAGATATATGCATCCTTGCCCTGTTCCTAGTTCTAGAGGTAAAATGTACAGTTTCATACCATAATGCTTTACCAATTTTATTGATCATTTAAAAGAAACCACTTTTGGATTTATTCATCTTCTTAATTGTTTTATTAATCTCTATGTTATTTATCTCCTCTAATTTTGATTATTTCACTTCTTATGCTGTTTTGTTTTTTCTTTTATTGTTATTTTTAAAATAGCTTTAGATTATATCACTCCCTCTTCCTCCCACACATTTTCCCATTAACAACATTTCAGTAGTGTGATACATTATTTCCAACTGATGAACACATATTGAATCATTGCTATGAACCATGGTATATAGCTTACATTATGGTTTATAGTTTGCCCTGAATGATTTTATACTTTCAAATCTATTTTCTATTCATAGAGCCTCCAAATGTGATATTTGGTTATTGATTTGAGATATTTATTCTTTTTTGATATAGGCATTTAGAGTTATAATTACCAACTGAGGACTGAATTTTCTGTACCCAATATTCTTTTATTAGATTCTTTTTAGTGCAGCTTTAAAGAAAAATGAGTAAAAGGAGGGTTTCCAAGTGCCATCGTATTATTAACACCATTTTGCATTAGTGTGGTGTATTTGTTGCAATTGTTGAAAGAACATTTTTATAATTGTTCTATTAGATATGGTCAGTTATATTAGAGTTCACATGTTTTATGACACAGTATTATATTTTATGCAATCTTTTTCTTACAGTGCTTTGATTTTTATTCAAATAATATTTACACAACATTTTAAATTTTATTAAAAAATTTCTTTTAATAACATTAAAGCCTTAATTCAGTGTATTTTTTAAAGATACTTACATTACATAAATGTTACACAAAAAATATAGGGATTCCCATACACCCCACATCACACACCTCCCACAACCTCCCACATAAACATCCTTCATTAGTGTGACACATTAATTGCAATTAATAAAAACATCCTGGGGCTTTGCCATTAAGCATGGACCATAGTTCACATTGTAGACTGCACTCTCTCCCACACAGTTCCGCCTGTTATATGATGATATAAAATGGCCTATATCTGTCGTTGCAATGTCACTCAGGACAATTCCCAAGTCCTCAAAAAGCCTCTGTATTACAACTGCTTTTCCCTCTCCCTGCCCCCAGAGCCTCTCTCTCCCTGCCCCCA
>JAQZBX010110318.1:0-10384 GCA_029593785.1 Cabassous unicinctus
TTTGCAAGTATTTTGTTGAGAATTTTTGCATCTATGTTCATTAGAGAGATTGGTCTGTAATTTTCTTTTCTTGTGGAATCTTTATCTGGCTTTGGTATTAGGGTGATGTTGGCTTCATAAAATATGTTGGGTAATTTTCCCTCCTCTTCAATTTTTTGGAAGAGTTTAAACAGGATTGGTGTTAATTCTTTTTGAAATGCTTGGTAGAATTCACCTGTGAAGCCATCTGGTCCTGGACTTTTCTTTGCTGGGAGATTTTTGAAGATGCATTCAATCTCCTTAATTGTGATTGGCTTGTTAAGTTCTTGTATTTCTTGTAGCGTCAGTGTAGGTTGGTTGTGCGTTTCTAGAAATTTGTCCATTTCATCTAGGTTGTCTAGTTTGTTGGCATATAGTTTCTCATGATATCCTCTTATGATTCTTTTTATTTCTGTGAGTCATTTGTAACTTCTCCCCTTTCATTTCTGGTTGTATTTATTTGCTTCTTCTATCTTTTTTTCTCTGTTAGGCTAGCTAGGGGTTTCTCAATTTTATTGATCTTCTCAAAGAACCAGCTTTTGGTTTTGTTGATTTTCTCTATTGTTTTTCTCTTCTCATTTTCATTTATTTCTGCTCTAATCTTTAGTATTTCTTTCCTTCTGCTTGCTTTGGGACTGGTTTGCTGTTCTTTTTCTAGTTTCTCTAGTTGTTCAGTTAAATCTTTGAGTTCAGCTCTTTTTTTTTAATATAGGTATTTAGGGCTATAAATTTCCCTCTCAAGACTGCCTTTGCTGTATCCCATAGGTTTTGATACGTTGTGTTCTCATTTTCATTTGTCTCAATATATTTACTGATTTCACTTGCAATTTCTTCTTTGACCCACTGATTATTTAGGAGTGTGTTGTTCGGTCTCCACATTTGCAAATTTACTTTTTTCCTGTCATTCATTTCTAGTTTCATTCCATTATGATCTGAGAAGGTGCTTTGAAAGATTATTGAAAGATAATTTAAATCTTTTTATATTTATTGAAAGCTGAATTGTAACCTAACGTGTGGTCTATCCTGGAGAAAGATCCATGGGCACTGGAGAAGAATGTATAACCCGCTGAGTTTGGATGCAGTGTTCTGTATGTGTCTGCTAGGTCTAAATTGTTTATCATATTGTTCAAGTTCTCTGTTTCCTTGCTGATCTTCTGTCTAGTTGTTCTATCTAATGATGTGAGTGGGGTGTTGAAGTCTCCGATGATTATTGTAGAAATGACTATTTCTCCCTTCAGTTTTGCCAGAGTTTGTCTCATATATTTTGGGGCACTCTGGTTAGGTGCATAGATATTTATGACTGTTATATCTTCCTGGTGGATTGTCCCTTTTATTAATATATAATGGCCTTCTGTATCTCTTATAACTTTTTTACATTTAAAATCTGTTTTGTCTGATATTAGTATAGCTACCCCTGCTCTTTTTTGCTTACTATACGTGTGGAGTATCTTTTTCCAACCTTTTACTTTCAGCCGGTTTGTATCCCTGGGTCTGAGGTGAGTTTCTTGTAAGCAGCATATGGATGGCTCATGTTTTTTATCCATTCTATCCGCCTGTATCTTTTGATTGGAGAGTTTAATCCATTAACATTCAATGATATTACTGTAAATGCACTATTGACTTCCTCCATTTTATTCTTTGGTTTTCATATGTTATCTTGTTTTTGTCTCTCTTTTTACTCTTCTGGTTATCCTTTCTGCAATTCTTTCTTCTATATTCTCCTCCAAGCCTCTGTCTCCTGTCTTTTTCTTTCAGGTTCTAAGGCTTCCTTTAATATTTCCTGCAAAGGTGGATTCTTTTTTGCAAACTCTCTTAGTTTCTGTTTGTTTGTGACTATTTTATACTCACCTTCATATTTGAAGGACAGTTTTGCTGGATAAAGAATTCTCGGCTGGCAGTTTTTCTCTTTCAGTTTCCTAATTGTATCATACCACTGTCTTCTTGCCTCCATGGTTTCTGAAGAGAAATCAGCACTAAGTCTTACTGGACATCCCTTGTATGTGATCATTTGCTGCTTTCTTGCTGCTCTGAGAATTTTCTTTATATTTGACATTTGACATTCTGAGTAGTATGTGTCTTGGCATAGGTCTATTTGGATTTATTCTGATTGGGGTACGGTGTGCTTCTTGGACATGTAAGTTCATTTCTTTCATGAGAGTTGGGAAATTTTCAGCTATTATTTCCTCAAATACTCTTTCTGTCCCTTTTCCCTTCCCTTCCCCTTCTGGAACCTCCATGACACGTATGTTGTTGCATTTTGTGTTGTCATTCAACTCTCTGAGCCCCTGCTCCATTTTTTCCATTCTGTTCTCTCTCTATTCTTTTCTCTCTTCAATTTTAGCTGCTCTGTCTTTGGTATCACTTATTCTTTCTTCTATCATTTTGAGTCTGCTGTTGTATGCCTCAAAGGTGTTTTTGACCTCACCTATTGTGTCTTTCATTCCCATGAACTCCGTTACTTTTCTGTTCAGGATTTCAAATTATTCTTTGCGGGAAGCGGGAGTGGCTCAGTCGATAGAGCCCCTGTTTACCATATGGGAGGTCCTGGGTTCACTTCCCGGGGCCTCCTTGTGAGGGCAGGCCGGCCCACGCAGCCTAGTGGGCTGATGCAGCAAGCCCTCACAACAGGAAGCGGGTGTGGCTCAACCGATAGAGCCCCCATTTACCATGTGTGAGGCCCCGGGTTCGCTTCCCGGGGCCTCCTTGTGAGGGCAGGCCGGCCTGCGCGGTGAGAGGGGCTGATGCAGCGGAACCTCACAGCAAGGGGAAGATAAGCAGACACGGAGAAGATACACAGCGAATGGACACAGCAAGCACAAGCAGCAAGTGGGGGATAAATAAATAAATAAATAAATCTTTTAAAAAAAAATTATTCTTTGCATTCGCTCAATGTCTTCTTGATGTCATTTATCTCTTTAACTATATTGTCTTTCATCTTATTAATTTGATTTTGGAAATTTGTGCTCATCTTGCTGATGAGTTCTCTCAAATTCTGCATCTCCTCTGGGACTTTGATGTATTCCTTTTCTTGGGCCATGTCTTCTATTTTCTTGGTATGGCTCGTAATTTTTTGCTGGTGTTTAGGCATCTGGTTAGGATGTAGTTTACTCAGATGCTCAATCTCTTTCTCTTTTATAGGGATTTAGTGGCAGGAGGCTGTGAGTTACCACAGCTCTTTGATTTTTGGCTCAACCTGGATTGTTAGGATTGTCCTGCTGGTTGCTCAAAAATGGGCACCGGACCCAGTAATTGGTTATAGAGTCGCTTCCTAGGGCCTTGGGCAGGGAGGCTATAGAGGCCAGGAAAAGCCTCTCCTACTTATTTTTAATTTTCTTATGTGCACTTCCTTGGTCTGCCAGGAGATGGCGCTCGTTGGCAGCTCGCAATTCAATGCCTGGTCAGAGTGTATTTGTTGTGACACAGACCAGATCAGTGTGATAGAGCTTCCTGTCTGGGGGCTAAGAGCCTTGTAATTCAAACTTTCTGAGACAGTTCTCCAGCCTTCTCTGGCAGCCCCCTCTGTTTTCCCAGCTAGGAAATATTTCCTCTCCCCTCTGAATCCTCAACAATCAGTCCCTGTTAGTAGAGGAGGAGATTGGGAGGTTTGTATATCTTTAGCCCCTTGCAGGCTCCAAGGCAAACAATGGCGCAGCCCCACCCGGCCTGGACTGGCTCTCGGGACAGGACAGACCAAACCTGGGAGTCAAAAGCAGGGTCAGCCCCAGGGTCTCTCCCCTCTCCTGTGGAGTCCTCAACAATTACTCCAGGCTAGAAGAGAGGGAGATTGGGAGGGTCGGATTTCTCCAGTCCTTCTTAGGCTCCCGGGGCAAACCACCGTGTGGCAGGGTCCGTGGGGCTCCACATCCCAAATTTGCGGGTCAGAACTGAGTCAGCCTAAGGCTGTGTCCCTCTCTCTCCCCTTTCCGGGAGTGGTAGATCCCTGGAGCCCCCTTTGTCTGTAGTCGCAGGCCCAGAGGCCTGAGAATTCTAAAGAGTCTTTAGTGTGGGGGAGGGTGCCGGCATTAGCAGCCGCTGCTGGTTCCAACTCACGGTTCTGTCGTTGCGATTTCCCTCTTTTGTCCCTCTCTCCTCTGGGTGGTGTGCAGCCTTCACCTGCTGTCCTAAACCCTAGAAGATCTATTTCGGGGCTGTTTCATCCTGTCCTCTAGCTACTTTTCTGGAGAAGAGATTCCCGTGTCTTACTGGTCCGCCATCTTCCTGTAAGTGCCCCAGTATGTTTTTCTTTACTTCACCCTCTGTTTTATCCATTCCAATAAATATCAATCAATTTTACTTGTGAAATCCAAGTTTCCTTTATTGTGTAGTAATAAAGACTATAATGGGGAAACTTTCTACAAGGTATTCTTTAGGTGAACATGGTCCCAATTAGCTCATAAAAAGGGCAGTAGGTGGGAAATCAGGCAGGTGCATTTCTAGAATATCTCTGTCACTAAGAAAAGAAGGCTGAACTATTACATTACCTGTTATTGTTCCTTCCACACCTAAAATACTATGAATAAACACATTGATTCCTTTTTGTAATTAGGCACATACACCTCTAGACTTGAGGTAACCATCAAAAATAAAATACTTTCAAACTATTGTCACCTTATCTCTGTCCAAGGAAAGAAGATAAGTCTAGGAAGAATCTAGGATTCTAGAATTTTAAATCTTTGTTAAGCAGAAATTCTTAATGGTTCTTCACAGTGTCTCTGGGTAATTACTTTCCTCCAGAAGTGTCAGTTCTCTATCAAAATATGAAATTATGAATTACTCATTATATAAGACATTTTCTATTTGGAAAATATTTAGTTTTCCACATCTGTTAATATCCATTTAAAAGTAATGTGTATTTGTGAGTAAAAAGAAATATTTAAAAGATTAAAAACAAGAAAAATATAATCAGTAGTTATTAGTGATTCCCATCAGGGTCCCTGGTTAGTGGCAATACACCCAAAAGATATAACCAAAATATGTTTAATCACAATCACAGCTCCCATAGAACCAGATGGCAGCCTTTGAAGCTTAGCAGTTGAAGGACGGGTTAGATAACTGTGTACAGGAGATTGCAAGCTTCAGGAGGCCCATCACCTCAAAAACGCTGACAACCACATAAAGACATTTAAATGGAGATCCATGGGCTTGCTAACAGTAAGCAGATAAAATCTTTCCCACGTCACCTTTAAATACGTGCATTTTAGATTGATTTAAACAGATGGTCCACTGCTCTTACAGCCTTCCAATGCCCTTACTACTTCAAAATAGGCACAGAAGGAGATAAATTAAAAACTGACCTCCAGCGCAGACTGTAGTCTACAGGAGTTATCACAAACAGGTGACTCCTCCCTTATTCATTTCTTCTGCAGGTATTTATCAAGCACCTACTAAGTACAAGACTGGACTCGTTGCTTTAGCCCACTCCTAGGGAAAACTAACCTGTGTGTGATCTGTTAATCGTCACCGTGACATCAGTGCCACATAAGTAGGGGCCCAGGATACTTCTCAGACACTGAGGAAGCAAAAGCACCTCTCAGAGAACTGAAAAGATCAACTTAAAAATACACCATTTATTTGAAGGGAGAAAGGGATAGAGAAAGTAGCTCTAATTATTTCTGCTTTGGCTTCCATCTTTGTGGTGCCAATTAAAAAAAAAACACTTCTTCAATAAATAATGGTATTGAGTATTCCTATGATAGAATCCTGTAATAGGAGTCAGTCATTCTGCAGGAAAGGGGTAATCATATGTGACTATCCCAAATGCTAATAGTAAAAATACCACCGTATTCAAATTCATGTATTTGCTTAGTAAACATCCTAGTGCTATGATTGGAAATACATAGGTGAATAATTCAGCCCCTGACTTTAAGAAGGGCATCTAGTTGGGGAAGTCAACCCACAGACTATTGCAATGCTGTTTGTGCTTGGTACTGTGACAGATATCCGCTCCAGGTGCCCTGGGCCCTTATTCCAGTCTGGTCGGGCCGGGAAAGCCATTCTGTGGAAGTCAACGCCTGAAATTTGACTTAAGGCATGGCTGGCTTAAAGCCGGAACTGGTGTGAGTGCACTTCTGGCTAGGTGGAAGGGGCCGTCAGAATCAGGGGAAAACAGCGGGTTGGTGTTGCCGCAAAGCAGAATATGAAGTCCAGGTAGATGAGAAGCCTGAAGAGAGAGGCAGAGGTCATCACGGAAGGCCTAGGGTGGAGGGGAGCCTCAGAAGCCTTCAGCAGGAGAAGGCCGTTCTAAACAGCCCGCTCTGGAGCGAGGGAGCACAGATTTAAGAGGCTGGGAGGGCAGACTGTCGGCAGGCTGTGGCAGGCTGTGGCAGGAGAGAGGCGAAAGGGCTTGTGTCTGTCCAGAGCTTTCCGCCTTCAGCTTCCTCAGACACTGCTTAGTTTGGTTTTCGTAGCCACTCTTTGCAGTGGGCAGGGTAAGGTCAATACCTGCATCCAGGGAGTGCTTAGCTGGCGCTTTGTGTACATGACCACTGACCCTTACAAAGCCTACAAGTCAGTGTGATTAGGAAGTTTCAGGAAGTTGGGCAGGGTCAGGCCGGCTGCAGTGCCCAGCGCTGGGCTTATGCTCCTCTAACCAGGGTCCACGGACGTGCCAGGGGGTCCGTGAGCGTGAACTGAAAAGAATCGACTCGATTAGATGTCCAACACGATATGCGTGTTGCCTTGTCAAATACTGTACCTCAGTTTAATGATCTTATTCAAGATAAACAACAGTCTGCACACTGACATGCCTTTAAAAAATAAGATTTAACTTGAACTCTCCTGTATTTTTGATGTATTGGATTATTATCTAATGTGTTAAAAAAGAAGTATTATGTTTTTTATTTTAGTAACTATTTCAGCATATGTAACTGATTTCCTTTGTAATTTTATGTATTTAAAAACATTCTTATGGGGACGTGTTGCTGCAAGTGTGATATATTTATTTAATAATTCACAGTATACTGTGGACTTAGCATGATTTTTATTTTGATGTGGCGTGTTCTGAGTGCAGTGGATAACTGCCTGCAAAAAGGTTGGTAAGGATGGCGGGGATGGTTCTATGATGCTGTGGGAAAACTCGAATTTCTAATTGTTTGCTGACAATGACCGTTTGAATAGATGTTGAATCGTGTTAGGTTATCAGGTATTGAAATTATGGGAAAGTTGTAAAATATAATTTTGAATAATCCTAAGATTTAATTTAAAGACATGCCAGTGATGAGTGTCATAAAACTATCTGCCGCTACATTCTGAGAAGGGGTCTGTGGTTTTCACCTGACTGGCAAAGGGGTCTGTGGAAAACGAAAGTTTGAGAAGCCCTGCCCTGGAGAGTGAGGCAGGCAAGTGTCTGTGCAAAGCTGTGCAAACCCACACCTCTGGAGACAGCTCCGGGGGCGCCATGGGGAAGACACTTGGCCCAGATGCTCACGCAGCTTTGTCTGCATTTAAAAGTCTCTTTGAAGATCAGATTACCGAGGTCCAGGAACTTATGACAAATTTGTGATAAGGAAGATTAGGACCTGCAATTCAAAGATTAAAACAGACATCTCGTAGGATACAACCCGAGAAGACAGCGCTGGCTGGATTCCTAGATGATAGATTACAAAAATACAAAGCTGGAAGCTGCCAGTTACGAGACTTGGCCAGGACCACCGGGCAGGTTGAGCGAAGCTGGGGCACCTTGAGGAGCTAAGCTAACACCTGCCCTTCACTGGCAAACACCTTGTGCCTGGTCCTGACCAGGAATCTCTCGGGGTTGACATGCAACAGTGTGCGCCGACTTTCTTTTAAGCAGAAAGAGAAGTTTTCCATCTTTATCAGCTCTGCGTGCAGCAAATGAACGGGATTACTGCAGAAACCTGGGTGCTTGGGATGTGGTGTCCAGCTCCTGGCTTTGTGTAGGTGGGAAAGTGGCGACAAGTTCGTTCGTTCGTTCGTTCATTCATTCACTCATTCATTATCAAATAGCTGAGGGCCTATGAGGTGCCAAATACCCTCCAGTTTCCAACTTTTCTGTCTATTAACAACTGCCGCCAGCTTCCTTCTAGAAGTTCTGCCAGTCACCCTTGGAAATAAACTCCTAGTAATTCCCTAACCTTCGTTTACTCCTGGAAAGGGCCAATAGGGGAACAGGTACAGTTGCAGGGGAGGTAACAGGAGGTGGAGGAGAGGGTGCCAAATGCCAGGGAGAGTTGTGATTCCAACAAGGAAGCCACCCAGTGCCAAAGGATTCCATAGGGACGTGTCTAGTGGCTTGCAGGGAGCAGACGGCCTGGATTGCACATAGCTCGCGCTTGGTGCAGACCCCGTTCTTATCTGCAGTAGAGTGATACATGCAGTAGAGACCCCAAAAGACAGGCACAGGGACAAGCAGAGCCACAAAGAGAACCCAAAGGAAAGAGAGGCATGTGGAAGAGAATGGAATCTGGAAAAACCCACATTTTCATGGAATGACATCCCCATCTTGTGGCATTTAAGGATAAAGCCATGTTGGCTCTTTACGATTACGTAATAGATGTGGATATGGCCTCTTCTTTTTTTAATCCAATGTTTGAAACCTGCCTGCTTCTAGGAGATGGGAGGTATAGGATACAAGGTAAAACATAATTGAAAAATAAGGCCCTAGACAAAGTGCTACAAACTGGGTGGCTTAAAGCAGCAGAGCCCAGAAACCCAAAACCAGGGAGTTGGCAGGGCTGGCTCTGCCGGGGCTTTGAGTAGAGTCGGGGTCCCTTGATGTTCGTCGCTTAGAGCTGCATCGCGCCAACCCGAGGCTCCGTCGTCACGTGGCCGCCTTCCCTCTGCGCCTCTTTCCTCCCATAAGGGCACAGTCATGCTGGAGCTGGGACCCACCCTGGTCTAGTGTGACCCCATCCTGTTTAACTAACGACTTCTGCAAACGAGGCCACATCCTGAGGTTCTGGGTGGACACTATTCAACCCAGTATAGGTAGTTTAATAAAACAAGCATCAGATTTGAAATCACTTACCAAGCTCTGTGACCTTGAGCAATTACTTATCCTTCCAGAGTGTTACATTTCCTTGTCTGTAAAATGCTAACAAGGACAGCCTTACGCTGTTGTTGTGAGAATTAGAAATCCATTAATGTACTCATCCAACAACCACTAAGTGTCAACTTAGGAGAGAAAAGGATGAGAAAAGGATGGTTCTTGCCCTGGAAAGGCTTATAATTTATGGGTTGGAGGGAGACACACATGTGGACAGATAAATGTAGCAAGAGGGAGGAAGCAGATGTGGCTCAAGTGACTGGTCTCCTGTCTACCACATGGGAGGCCCCGGGTTCAATCCTGGGACCTCCTGGTGAAGGCAAGCTGGCCCGCGGGGCGCGGTGAGCTGGCGCAGCAAGATGACACAGCAAAGGGAGACAAGCAGACACAGAAAAACGCACAGCAAATGGACACAGCGAGCACAAGCAGCGGGGGGGATAAATAAATAAAATTAAAAATAAATCTTTTTTAAAATGTAGCAAGATGTTAAAAGGGCTGTACTCAGTGTAACAGAGTTAGACTCATTTATAATTTTCCTACACATGATTCTTCTACCCCTTTTATCTGAACCTATAATTAGCATTATACCCATAAAATATACGTGCCAGAGACTTAAATCTTCGGTCTGTTCATAGCCGGTTGAGCCCTGAATCTCAGCAGAGCTGTAGCTGACACCTCCTCTCCAGTTCATTGGATTTGCCCAGGACGCCTAACCAAAGGATGGTGTTAGACACCTCCAATCCCAAAAAGCAGAGTATCTACACCTGCAAGCAAAACAGTTCCTTCCATCTGCCCCATGGGATCTAAGCCCCCTCCCAATCAGAAGCAGAGTGGGCATCACCATCCCCAAATCCTCAAGATTGAGAAATGAGCAAACATAAGGGGGAATGCAACCATGGACCAAAGTAGACTTATATTCTAGCAATGGAAGAACCTGTAACACTGATACAAAGGCAGTGGTCACCAGAGGTTCTGAGGGGAGGGAGAGGGAAGAATAGGTGTAACATGGGGCATTTTGGACATTGGAATTGTCCTGCAAGACATTGCGATGACAGATACAGGCCATTATACATTTTGTCAAAACCTATAAAATTGTACAGTGCAAAGTGTAAACTATAATGTAAACTACAGACCATGGTTATAGCAATGCGTCAATATTTGTTAATTGTAACAAATGTAACACACTAATGAAAAATGTTGTTAATAGGGAAAAATGTGAGAAGGGGAGGGGATGGGAAACCCTATATTTCCTTATCTTTTAAAAACAATTTATTGAAGTATATCATTCATACATGAACATACATAAACTATAAATGTTCAATAAACATAGTGAACCTAGAAAACAAACATGCATAACATCAT
>JAQZBX010110319.1:0-10383 GCA_029593785.1 Cabassous unicinctus
GCTGACACAGATAATTCCTCAAAGGCAGGATACTCATTCAGTAGCTATCTCTCAGGATAAAGCAGTTTCAGTTGAGTGGTGAGGAAGACATTGATTGGAGTGTGTCCAAGAGAGAGAAAGGGATGAGGGCATAAGTGAGTTTGGACCAAGCAATTCATACTGTGCACAGACATGCTTATTTCTTGCCTGCAAAGGAACAAGTACAAAAATTGAGACATTGCTGCAACATCCAAGTGTGTGATTGATGAACTATGTTCTCCATAAATGGGATATACACAACTTTGAATATTGTTGAACTCACATGGTGAGTAGCATGTGGAAAAGTTTAGTACTAGTCATGTATTGTAGAACCACCTGTAAGTCTGCAACAGATGGGAAATTTAAGAAAGGATCCTTCACCACTGCTAGCTTGAGAAGTACTGGTATACTCTCAAACTCTTTCCCAGTAGATTTGTTATGAAGATTTTAAGAGAAGTGACATGGAAGAAGCAAGTGGGATTCAAAGGAGTTCATATGATCGCTTCTGATTTCACAGTGAAATGTAAAATGACGTAGTATGAGAGTCTGGAAGCAGAAGGGGGGTTGAGGTTTAGATAGGTTGGAGAATGTGTAAAACAAACTTTTCCCAGAGACAAGAAGAAAGCAGGGCAGTGAAGTGGGCTTGAAGGATGAGCTAAGGGCCATTGAGGTTTGCGGTCAAAATTTAAAAGGAGAACAATCAGAATGGCAGTATGTATCTCCAGTCAAGCCTATCTATTCTGTTGAGGTGACACATAGTCTTTGAGATATGGGGATTTCAGAGTGGACATGGGCACCTTGGTAAAATAGGTAAAGAGGGAAAACATGTTGGAGAGTGGATGGGTGGAAACACCAGCTGTCAGGAGATACACTGGGCAAGGTTTAGGGATCTGAGATCATGGTAGGTTGCAGTCACTTGGCATTGGGTACTGAAATTTGGAGGACTTTAATCTGATTGCCATAAAAATGGATGATGTTGCAACAGTGACAAAATGTGGGTGGCAGGCAGATATGGTGGCAAGCGGAGGAGATCAGGAGGTGCTTTGAACGGAAGGTGGGGCATGAACTTGGCATGATTTTGGTGCCTGAGCACCCTATCTCAGGGATGAGCTCAGACTCTAGAAATGCTATGATTAAAAAGAAATCCCTGAGACTCCCAAAACTATGCCAACATTACAACATTTTTCCAGGCTCGTCCTTCAGGTAAACTTAATGAGGGCATGCTCATTGTAGAGCAGATTCCAGCTCTGGCATATAACTCTCATTTGCAGACCTCTAGATATGTCTTGTCACTGAGAAAAGCATGTGTGCTCAGGACCTGGCCCAAGTAGCAGGTACACATCAATGATGAGGAGAGTATCGGAGTCAAGTGCAGGAGTTCTGGAATCGGGCTGCCTGGGGACAAATCCTGGCCCCACCAACTGATAGATGCATAACCTTAGGAAAGTTACTTCATTCATTTTTGTAGCCCCCTCCCACTGCAAGTGTAAAATGGGGAAAATATTATCAAATATCTCAAAGACTTGTTTGAAGATGAGGGAGATGATAGAAGGAAGCACTTACCACATTTCCTGGCACAGAGAGCTCAATAAATATTATCAATTATTATCAATAGGCTTGTTCAGCACTCCATAAAAATATGACTCCATAGGCATTACATAGCCATAAAATTCTGGATGTTTAGCCAGTAGCAAAGTCTCTTTTAATCTCAATGCATTCCCTCCACCCACTACTCAAGTTTTGGAGGACATGAATGAAGGCAGCCTTCACAATAGGGTCTAGCAGGGAATCCAGGCCAAAACATCATTAGAACTGCCACCTACTGAACCCCATTGCACAGAGGGCACCCAACCAATAACTGCCACCCTGCAGCCACCAGTGAAGGAAAACATGGGCCATTTAAGCTCTAAGTACCGATAGGCCGGGAGCAATTTTCATCACATTTGGACAATTCCCACATTCCATAGTAGGAAAATTTCCTTTTTTGGAAGAAACATAGTCACATATAAGCAGTTGGTTTGAACATTACCTAAATGTCAGAGAAGAGTAAGAATGTCAATACTGCGTGGCAGGCACATGCCCACACACCCATTGTTCTTATTTATTACAAGTGTTTTTATTTAAGCTCAATAAGTGAGAACGGCAAGGCAGCATTCCCAAAGCCATCAGATACATAGTGCATGCATACATTCAGTGAAAGAATTCATTAGCAAGGATAAGATTTGGACTTTTATAAATGATAGCTAGTCTCTTTTTTCATAAGAGCCCTAAATGATGCAAAACACACATCCCATGTCAGTCTCTAATTAGCAATTTTAAAAATTGTATAATTTTGATGTTTTGGAATTGAGAAAACTGATGGTCAGTTCCACTCCCCAGGGGAAGGAAAAATGAAATTTAATGTGCTTAACAGATAAACAATTTAAACTTTGGGGCTCAGCAAGATCCCCTCATGTATATAAATGTAATATAAATGTCATTCATCCTCCAATTTCACTCTGAAACACACTAACAACACACTAACAACAGCACGCAATATCACAAACTATTTCTACCACAGAAATTGCTAAAAGTTAATTAACATGACTCTTACCTACCTGACTAAACTAAATTAAGAAAACAGGTGGACAATGAAAGTTTAATGAATTTTCTCAATTATAAAATGATTTTTTAAAGTTTGTAATTCACTTTCCCAGTACAATTACTTATCGTTCAACTATAAAGCAAATTTAACATAATTATGTTTAAAGTTTAAAGAGTCAAATGACTGAATGTGGCTTTATTTTGAAGATTTAGAGACACATACGATGTGGAGAAAGTGAATCTGTGCCATCACACAACTGCTGCTGCCATCTGGCCGCAGGTCACTGTTCAACAATCCACACCAGGAGTCCTTAGGATGATGTAGCAGGACCAATGGCAAAGAGTATCATCTTGGGGCCTATCCTTAAATGAAAGGTACCAAAAGGTGTAGCCAGGTCAAAATGGATGCCCATTTGGAGGGAAAAGACAACTATACATATTCTAACAACTCATATTCCTATCAGACCAGCCCTCTATGCTTTTAAAGAGGGGGGAAGTGAAGAACTGGAATAAAAGTTCATTGTGCAGGTCCTCAAACAACAAAATGAGGCCCAGTGAGCCTCTTGTCTTAGAGCAGATATGCACAATAATAAGGCTGAGCTCAAGAGTTTTCACTCACGTTCTTGCCGAGGAGTCAACAAATTACTTATATCAGGAAGCATCTGATACACATTTTAAGAAAAAGAACTGAAAATCACCTAAACAAAAAGGACCGGGCATGAAGAAACTACCTCTCTACAAGAAAGCACTGAGTGGTACCACCATCATAAGCCAAATAATAAACAAAAACACAAAACCCAAGACAAATTGGTTATACACTTTATCACGAATTTGAAAAATAATACGGTAGACACACCTCAAACCCCTATTATATACATGAGAAGCTTCTGCCAGGGTCACACTAAAAGTAAAGTAAGGCAAATGGGGAAAGGCCACCTCCCAGAGAAAAATGCTCAGTGCTCTTTTGAGCCACACGATGAACTTTTCACAGGAAAAACCTCTTCCTCTTCAAGTGTTTCTCTAAATATAAGGTCTCCAAATAGTTAGTGCCCAGTCACTAGAGTTACCATATTTCTGACAGGCCCCTGGAGTTCAGCCTTTGCTGAAGAGACTCGGTTACAAAAATACTTTCTCTAATATTCTCTCTCTCTTTTCCGTTGTTATCAAAACTAGCTTTTCTTTGTCAAAAAGCGACACTGAGAGATGTAAAAACTCTTTCAGGGAGAGAGAACAGAAGTCCGTGGTGCCCAGGCCCAAGGGGGCTCTAGAAGTTCTCCAGCAAGCCCAGGATCCGCTTTTGCTCATTTTCTCTGAACTCTGGGCTCCAGCCGTCCCCGATGTTCTCTACATACTCCTTAATGATGTGCCCGACAATTGTGGTGGGGCTTCCTCGCATGTTAGGATCTGGTGAACCCTGTGATGAATCTGAGCTGTGCTGGCATTGCAGATCTCAGCCATGATGTAGCACAGGTGTTGGAGGACAAAGAGCCCTGCATCCAAGCGCCGGAGGTAGAACTCATCCTCCATGGCGCTGTCCATCTTCTCTCCATGACGGACCATCTCGTCCTTTTCACCTTCAATCTTCTGGTCAGCCACCTGCATTGCAGCCAGATATTTAAAATGCAACTCCATCAGTCTGTCAACCTTCTCACTGTCATTTTCAGTGAATTTATTCAGAAGCCGGGTCCACTGTTGCCCTGGCAGGTTCTGCAGGAGGGAAGCCAAGATGGAACACACATGCTCTTCGTGTTCCTTCTCAGTGGTCCCCACTCTCTTCATTTTCCTGGGGAATTTCATAAAGAGGGGAAATATGGTTCTTAAGCCAAGGAAGTCAACAAACTTATGGCAAGTGTGCGCGCCCTCAGGTCCAATCATGGCATGGTCCAGGACCTTCAGGGCACTGCTCTGGCACATCTTCTTCCTTGTCACCATGAGATTCATCAGCTGAAGACCTTCTTCCCTCAGGAAGCGCTCACGATTGGAACTGAGCATCAGGCAGGAACAGAGGCAATCAAACAGGTTCTCCATCATCTCCTGCTCCTTGGCTGAGCTGGGATTGTGTCTCTTAAACACGGATAACTGCTCAAGAAGCACATCGATGCCATCCAGCTCCCCAAGCAATTTCCGGTTCTCATCGTTGTCCTGGAGCAAAATGGCTAGCACTTCACTGAAGTACAGTTTGTTGGCATCAAACAGCATCTTTGCCTTCAGCTTTTTCAGCAGCCACTGGAGAAGACCCTGCTGGGCAGCCTTGGCACACGTCTCAGGTCGGAACTCAGCCATGTTTTCCACAAGAGTCAGAGTGTTATGGATGCCGTCGGCCTCCTCTTTCACAGACTCATCCAGGCGCTCCAAATTCTGTACCAGCAGCGCTACCACCTGCCCATCCACCAGAGCATCAGTGAGCATTTCTGCGCCCTCTTCACTGTCATGGAGGGTGTCTATATCTGTTCTTTCCTGTAGCAAGTTGACCATGGCTGTGGACACATCTGTGTTATCATGTCCAAGCAAGCCGAGAAGAGAGCGCACGGCGTTCAGCTCCACCAGAAGATGGTATAGGTGTGGCATGGTGGCCACTACATGCATCTCCTGAATGATGTCATTTAGGTCCAGCTCAGATCTCATGAACTTCTCCAGATTCTGTGGAAACCTGATGCAACACGCTTGGTTTCTGTATGATCCCTTTTCAAATGTGATTACCATTGTCTTCACTGCGTTCTCATCCAGTGCTTCCTTCACTTCCTCCTCACCCTCTCTTTCCATTATCTGAAGCAGCCATTTTTTGGCATCATCTGCTTCTTCCCAATAGCGACCACATTCTCCAGTTTTTTCAGCTTGCTTCCTAAGCATTTTCAGCTCCTCCTCTTCATCATCCTGGGGACGTTTTGTGCCCCTGTTGGGCTGATAGCTCAGAAGTTCGCCCACATCCATGTTTGAGGGTCTTGCCTACGCCGGCTACAGGGTTCTCTCCACTCACAGTGAATCCAAGGCCCCTTCCCCTCTCCTTAGTATCAGGCAACAGAGAGAATTTGCAGTGCCTTGAAAACAGAAACCCACCTCGACAGGGAATATAGGGCTTCTGCCTGCCTGCAGAGAGGGTGCTTCAGGGGAAGGCAACCGGACAACAGGAAATGCATTCAGGGTATTTAACATGCAGGCTTGATCAAATTATACTTTATTCAACTGATGGAACACAAATTAGCATAAACACTTCAGGGAGAAAATGGCTGGAAGAATCCAGGAATCCTGTGTGTTCTTAGCCCAAGGATTAATCAAATTATAATTTAATCATCTGATAAAACATGAATTAGCATAATCACTGGAAGGCAAAATAGGTGGAAGAACTCAGGTGTCCATGATATTATTGAGCAAAGAAAGTGCACCAATGTGGTTTCTTCTTTTTATTCAAAGAAAGAAAGACAAAAAGAAAGACCAAGACAGAAAGACAGAAAAGAAAAAATAAAGAGAAAGAAAGAGAGAGAAGGGAGGGAGGAAGGGAGGAGGGGAGGAAGGGGGGAAGGGAGGGAGGGAGGGAGAAGGAGAGAAAGAGAGGAGAGAGAGAAAGAAAGAAAAAAGTAGATACAGGTTAATCAATCACAAGCATTGCTAACTATTATTTAGTAGTCATAGGAATTGCAATTGAGACTCCAATCATTTTCCTTCCAACTCTCTCTACAGACCTACTCCAGCATCCCTAGAAAAAGAACAAAACTGACATTATATTGTATTAGCCATGGCATCCTTGGCGTTTTGCTGTGGATGACTCTTTGTTGTGGTCTTATGCATTTGGGGATGCCTCGCAGCATCCCAGGCCTCAACTCACCAGATGCCACAATGTCACCACCCTGTGAGTCCTGACAAACTAACCTGTCTCCAGACTTTGCCCAAGGTCCCCTAGGGAGCAAAGTTGCCTCCAGTTGAAAATCACTGATTTAACTGAAGAACAGAATTTGTCAGAAGCCTTAGCCCTTTTTAAATGATCAAATCATAAAAGGGGACAGGGTCGTTTTTAATCCCACCCATCAAACAGGACCTAATAACACTAAAACTGATGGCAGCCCAGTTCCGTGGACTTGGCTTTGTTCCACAGGGACAGAGCTTTATAATAATGCATAAGGCCTATTCTCATGCACTTCAGGAACAAATACTGAAACACCAGCCCCCACCCATTCAAAGATCTCTAAGGAGACCATCACCCACCGGCTGAAAGCAGACAGCCCTGGCTGCCACCTTCTGAGTGCCCCAGGACTGAGGGCTGCTCACAATGGCCTCTATCAACCACGTGACAGTGAACACCTGGGACATGGGAAATGACTAGAGTCAGAGGCGCTCCAGACCCCCAAGGAAATATCCCGCTCTGCCTACCAGCCCATTCTGTGCAAGGAAGCTTGCCTATTTGTTCCAAGCCTCTAAAGAGGAGGAGAGAAAGGTGAAAATGATGAGGAGAGATGAGGTGCAGAAAGCCCCTCCGCTTCTTGCAAAAGTGAGTCCCTGCACCACCTTAGGCGGCCTCTGCCACTTGCACTGCAGCTACTGACACCCATTCCATGGAAAAATGTTAGAAGCCTGAGGGGAAAACATTTGTCACTTAAGAAAGGAGGTGGTAAATATTTTCTAGGCGTTCAAGTGATTTGTTTAAATAATAAAAATGAGTTCCATAATCTGCCTTTTTATTTTGTAAAGGGATAATGTTTAACCTTTCAACAGTTATCTTGAGTCTATCACAGGTTACTAAATCTTATGATGGAAATATACATTCCCTTTCGATGGGGGAGAAAGGAAAAAAGGTTGACCTACTCCACTGCCAAATTCAAAAGAGAACAGACTGTGTGCTATGCTGTGTGGGTTGTGAAAGTTTGAATCAGAGAGGAACTGAGCTATTTTAAACTATCTTCTCCTACAAAGTCGCTTGGCAGAGCTTTTGACTACTTAACACAATAGCCCCCCCTTTTTAAAAAGGCACATAGTTATAGAAACCTATTATTACAAAGGAACAGTGTACCCTAACTCCCTTAGTTATGAGTAAGCAGAAATTCTATATCTTCATTCTACAGTGGCTGCCATACTATTTTCTCCTAGAGCTAAATATCAAAACAGCTACTTTAAAAGATAATTTCTATAGCAGATCACAATAAAATTGCCAAAGAATTATTACATCAAACTTCTTTAGAATGCCTGGGAGGGAAAGTTATTTTTAATATTATCCAAAATAACATCTCAGGACACAAAAAGGTATTTTTAAGTTTCTGAATTTAGGCCTCTCTCCAGCCCACATTCAAGTCTATTTTAGTACAAAATCAAGGACTCACTGTTTGAAAGGATTGTTCTGCCGTTAATAACTGCCCTCAATTTTATCATGTATGTGAGAAGGTATAAAATACATTTATGTTCTTATATGTCATGTTCTCTTTCCCTGACAACTTAGCATAATGACACAGCTTGTATGAGAGAGTCCATCATTTACCTAAAAGAAGGGAGCAGAAACAGAGGTCAAGAAAATGCAAAATAGCAAATGCAACTCTGCTGAGATTCAGGGCCCAACTGGCACATCGATGGACCAAAGATTTAAGTCTCTTGGACATACACCTATCCAGTGTAGTACTAACTATAGGTTCAAATAGAAGGGGCAGAAGAGCCAGGTGTAGGGAAACCACAAATGAGCCCAACTCTGTCACACTGGGGAGCATAAATTCCAGAGTAGAGTAGGTATTGCAACTCAGAAGCTCCAGTTCATTGGACTCACCCAGGACAACTAACAAGGTGATGATGATGGACAACACCCATCCCAAGGAACGGAGAGAGTCTGTAACTGTAAGCAAGAGAGCCCCATCCATCTGCCCGATGGGATCTAAGTTCCCTCTCAGTTAGAGGCAGAGTGGGCATCACCATCCTAAAATCCTCAAGATTGAGGAATGCACAATGGACTAAAGTAGAATTATTATTATTCTACTATAGACTTATTGTTATTCCAGCAATGGAAATACTTTTATCATTGATTTGCAGGCCACGGCCACCAGAGATTCTGAGGGGAAGGAGAGGGAAAATAGGTGTAATATGGGGACATTTTTGGGACATTGGAATTGTCGTTGCACTGATGGGATATACAGGTAATTATATATTTTGTCATAACTTTTGTCATTTTTGTCATAACTTACAAAATTGTGCAGGACAAAGTGCAAACTATAATGTAAACTATAATCCACGCTTAGTGGCAATGCTTCAATATGTGCTTATCAATTGTAACAAAGGTACCAAACCAATGAAGGATGTTGTTAATGTGGGAAAGTGTGGGAGGGGTAGGGAGAGGGGCATATGGGAATCCCCAAAATTTTTATGTGACATTTACATAATCTAAATTATCTTTTTTTAAAAAAATTTTTAATGTATTGAAAAAAAAAAGTGCAAATGATCTCAAAATTATTTATATTCTGGCTTTTGCATTTATATTTAAATAAAGGCACAAGGAATGCTCCAAGGTTGGCTTCAAAGCAAACCATGAGCTGTACAAAGATCCACTTTCCTTTCCTGTCTCCTGCACAGGCTCCTTCCTGCTGCTTGTTTAATACGCCAACCCAAGAGGCTTCCCACTATCCATCACTTGCTTGGAGCGATGCAATTACTTTTAAGTTTCAAAAGGCTTCTCTGCTAGGGACCTTGCTGCTAGAAACAAAGGGGTAAATAGAAAATATGATGGAATCAAGTCCATAATCAAAGCATAGGTTATCAATAAACATGGTGTTTTTTTTTTATTGTGAGTAAAAATCAAATTTTTCACAATACATACCAATATTTGTAAAATGATATATAAATACATATGCTTATATGTGCATTTGTTTACATAAATGTTATTTGTTTTATATATATATATATTTTTTTTTTCTAAAGGTGCTAGATTCCCTAAATATTACTCAGAAATTACAGGGATTCCCATGTTCCCCCTCCCACACCTACAACAACATCCCACACCACCATTCCTCATCCGTGTGGTACAACACCCGCAATGGATATACACATCCTGGGGCCTTGCCACCGAGCATAGACCACAGTTCACATCATAGACCACACTCTCTCCCACCCAGTTCTGCATGGTATATTCTGATGGAAAATGGCCTACATCCGTCGCCGCTTCACCACTCAGAACAACACCCAAAGTACCAAAAAAGCCCCAGTATTTCAACTGCCCCTCCTCTCCCTGCCCCAAAAATGTCCAGTGGCCACCGGCTCCACCTCACTGTTACAATTTCTTCCATTGCTTGAATCACAATATGTCTGCAACAGAACACCACCAAGTCCACTCTAGTCCACAGCTCCTCCCCCCATCCTGAGGGGACTTGGAAGGTGATGTCCACTCCACCTCCAAGTGAGAGAGGGCTTATATCCCATGGATACAGTGGATGGGATTATCTTGCCTTCAGCTGCAGGCCCTCTCCGTTCCCTGGGATGGCCGTTGCCCATCGTCGTCTCCTCGCCAGGTTACATGGATGAGCCCATTGAGCTGTAGGGTAGGAGTTGCAGCTCCACCAAGATTCCAGGCACAGCTGGCACATAGATGGGCCAGAAGATACAGTCTCTGGAAGTACACTTAAAAACTCCTGCATCACATATAGGTTTGAGTAGAAGGGACTGATGGACCATGTGCAAGGATGACTTATTTGAGTCCAACTCTGTCACTCTCAGGAACACAGATGCCAATGAAGAGCCCACTAATTAGGCATCAATCTCTGGGGCTATCCCCACTTGTATAGGACCTGGGTGTCACCAGAGCCCTCAGGGGTCCCTCAG
>JAQZBX010110320.1:0-10383 GCA_029593785.1 Cabassous unicinctus
TTTGTCATTTTGAAAAATAGGTGTCTCTGTGTAGGTCTATTCAAATTTATTCTGCTTTGGGTGAATTGTCCGTCTTGAATACTGATATTTATATCTTTCATATGAGTTGTGAAGTATTGAGTTATTATTTCCTCAAATATTCTTTCTGTTCCTTTTCCAGTCTCTACTGCTTCTGGAATACTGATAATGTGTATGTTTGTGCATTTTACATTGTCATTCACTTTCCTGAGGCCCTGCTCTATTTTTTCCATTCTCTTCTCTTTTTTGTTCTCCTATCTTTCCCAGTTCAGAAGTTCTATCTTCAAAATCACTAATTTTGTTTTAAGCAATTCAAATCTGCTCTTATGTGCCTCTAATGTTTTTTGTTTGTTTGTTTTTGCTTTATTGTGGCATATTTTATTTAGAAAACATTCTGGGATAATAAATGCATAGTTTCTCTTTTTAGACAAATTCACTACCAAATTAAGTAAAAGTATTCAGATATTTCACTATTTGCAATGATTTTTCCTTATTCCATGTTTGTTTTTATTACTGGCTATTTTGGTGATGTATGTTGGATAATATTGATCAGAAAATCACAGAAATACAATGAGTTATGCCAGTGAATTTCAGTGAATATTTCCAAGTCTTTATGTCATTCTGGGGAAACAGATGGTTAAGGACAAGAAGACAAAATATTAAATTTCTTGTGACCCTTTGTGAGGTAAGCAAGAAAAGAAGTTGGGTACTGACAATGGATGAAAGAAACCAACTGACAAAAAACTAGGTAGACCTAATTCTGGGCTGTCCTAGTAACAGGTTAGGCCCTTCATACTAATGATTTTGTGATGAGAAAAGCTTTATGTAAATGAAATAACTATGCATTGAAGGTAGAGCATTTCATGGTTGAGATCAGAAGCTGAAAAATTACTGAATAGCTTGATTTTGCACTTTTATCAACCTAATAATGTTTTTTTTTTACATTTTTTATGGTTGTTAAAAAGACAACAAAGAAAAATGAATATGATAGAGTTCATGTAAGGCCAACAAGGGTTAAAATACTTGCTATCTGGTCCTTTAAAAAATGAGTTTGCAGTACTGTGATATAAATTACTCCACCTTGCTGGAGGGCTGCAGAGATGTTTGGGAGAAGTATACACAATGAGCACAGGATGGGAACAGAAGGAGCATGGGTTTAGGTTTTGCTAAAGGAGTTAGAATTAATCTTTGTGTTTGCAAATGCATACTTGTTGGATCTCTGGCTGAATCTAGTTGTAGTCAATCTAAGTAATTATTTGAATATTTGTAGATTGACATTGACATGAGAAAACCCCAAAGTAGGGATGTCAGTGTTAGATGCAGGGAGATTGTTCTCTTAAAATCCTTCCTCCTTTCTTCTACTTGAGAAAGCCTGGAGATCTGCTGTAAACTACAGTACCAGACCTCCTTGCAGCTAAGGTTCTGGATACAAATTAGGTTCTGCTACTTGGATACCCTCACATGAGATTTAAAATATAAAATTGGGCAGAAGTTATCTAACTCTAACTATGGCTACTGGCAAACAAGGTCATTGTGACATGATGGTTTAAAGGCAGTTCCGGTGACAGGACCAGGTGTTCTAGTGTCCAAGCACTAGTTTTATGTGTGTGAGAGGCAGCTGTGACAGTCATGGTTGCCACAGTGGATGACAGAGTTCTCTCTGTTTTGTTCACAGCTCTAGAGCTATGCCTTTGTAAGTTCTTTATTTTTAAACAAATCAATTTTAAAGACATATATTAATAAAGTGTACAATTGATCCAAAATGTGCAATCAATGGTATTTGGTATAATAATATAGTTGTGTGTTCATCACGTCAATCATTATTCGAGGATTTTCATTACTTCAATAACAATAAAAAACAAAAAAACAGAAAAAAAAACAAGAAAATTCCTCATCTCTCAATCTCTCTCTGTTTCCCCTGTTGTACATACCTGCTATTTCTAGCTATTCTTGCACAATTATCTATTTGTTAACTAAACAGTTTTGTTGATATATATTCACATACCATATGATCTATCCAAAGTGTATAATAATTGACTTTTAGTATAATCACAATGTTGTGCGTTCATCACCACAAAATTTTTAGAAATATTTCATTATTCCAAAAAGAAAGAATCCACACCAATTAGCATTCCTTCCCCAACCCTACATAATTACTCATCTAATTTCACCTTTATAAATTGATTTATGTATACATTTTATATAAATGGAATCATACAATATATAGTACTGTTTGTCTGGTCTCCTTCACTTAGTATAATGTGTTTGATTTTGACTGATATTAATATTTTGTAGTATTAACCTACATTTGTTCAGCAAAATTATGTAATTTTATGCATATTTATATTTCACATAATATATTAATTCATAATAGTGCAATCATACACTATTTGTCCTTTTGTGTCTGGCTTGCTTCACTCAACATAATGTCTTCCATGTCCATCTATTTTGTCATATGTTTCACCACTTCATTTCTTCTTAGTGATGCATAATATTCCATACTGTCTATACACCACAATTTGTTTATCCATTCATCAGTTGATGGGCACCTGGGTTGTTTCCAAATTTGGCTTTCATGAATAACATTGCTATGAACATTGGTGGGCAGATTTCTATTTGTTTCACTCTTCTCAGTTCTTCTGGGTATATACCTAGCAATGATATTTCTCAGTCCCACGGCAAGTTTATAAACAACTTTCTTAGGAACTGCCTAACAGTTCTCCACAGTGACTGTACCATTCTACATTCAAAACAATAGTAAGTAAGCATTACTATCTCTTCATTTCCTTTCCAATATTTAAAGTTTTCCAACTTTTTAATAGTGGCCAGTCTCATAGGTGTGAAAGATATCTCATTGTAGATTTGAATTGCATTCCCCTAATCACTAGTGATGTTGAATATTTTTTCACTATTTGTATTTCTTCTTTGGACAATTGTCTTTTCAAGTTTTCATCCATTTTTAATCAGATTGTTTGTCTTTTTATTGTTGAATTGTATGATCTCCTTGTAAATCATGGATATTAAACAGTTATCAGTTATGTGATTGCCAAATATTTTCTCCCATTGAGTCAGCTGCATTTTCAGCCATTTGACAAAGTCCTTTGAGATACAAAAGTGTTGAGTTTTGAGGATGTCCAATTTATCTATTTTTTCTTTTGTTGCTTGTGCCGTGGGTGTAAGGTTTAAAAAACTGCCACCTACCACAAAATCTTGAAGATATTTTCCTACATTTTCTTCTAGGAGTTTTGATTGTTCTTTTTTTACATAGGTCCTTGATCCATTTTGAGGTAATTTTTGTATAAGGTGTAAGATAGGGGGCTTCTTTCTTTCTTTTGGATATGGCTATTCAGTTTTCTCAGCACCATATGTTGAATACATTGTTCTGGCCCAGCTGGGTGGACTTAAGAGCCTTATCAAAAATCACTTGACTGTAGATGTGAGCATCAATTTCTGAGTTCTTAATTTGGTTCCATTGGTCAATCTTTCTGTCCTTATGCCAGTACCATGCTGTTTTTACCACTGTAGCTAAGTAATATTCTTTAAAGTCAGGAAGTGAGAGTTCTCTAACTTTGTTCTTCTTTTAAAAGATATTTTTGGCTATTTGGAGCCCCTTATACTTCCAAATTAATTTGATTATTGGCTTTTTGATTTCTGCACAAAAAGGCTGTTGCGATTTTTATTGAGTTTGTGTTGAATCTGTAAATCAATTTGGATAGAATTGACATCTTAACAATATTTAGTCTTCCAATCCATGAACACAGACTCTCTTTCCATTTATTTAAGTCTTCTTCTGTTTCTTTTAGCAATCTTTTGTAATTTCCTGAATATAGGTCCTTTATGTCCTTCATTAAGTTTATTCTTAAGTATTTGATTGTTTTAGTTGTTATTATAATTGAACTTTTTCTAAATTGGTTCTCAGATGGCACATCAGTAGTGTATAGAAATGCTGTTTTTTCAATATATTTTTTATTGAAATATATCTTTCATACATGAACATACATAATAAGTATGTAATAAAAGTTTGAACTTACAAAATAAACATGCATAACATCATACACGGGTCCCATGCATCATCCCTCCACCAACAGCTTTCATTGTTGTGATACATTTGTTACAACTATGCAAGAACATTGTTAAAATATCACTTCTAACTACAACCCATATCTTAAATATGGTGTATTTTTTTGCATATTAATCTTGTATCTTGACATTTTGCTGAAATTGCCTATTAATTCTAATAGCTTTTTTTGAATTTTTCAGGATTTTCTAGATTTATGATCATGTCATCAGTGAACAGCGAGAGTTTTACATCTTCCTTTCCTATTTGGATGACTTTTATTTCTTTGTCTAGCCTAATTGCTGTAGCTAGAATTCCTAGCACAGTATTGAAAAATAATGGTCAGTGGGTATCCTTGTCTAATCCTCATGTCAGCAGGAAAGATTTTAGTCTTTCACAGTTCAGTAGAATGCTACCTCTAGCTTTTTCATATATGCACTTTACCATTTTGAGAAAGTTTCTTTCTATTCCTCCTTTTGGCAAGTTTTTATCAAGAAAGGGTGCAATACTTTGTCAAATGCCTTTTCTGCACCAATAGAGAGAATCATACAATTTTTCTTCTTCAGTTTATCAGTGTGGTTTATACACTATTTGATTTTCTTGCATTGAACTACCCTTGCATTTCTGGGATAAAGCCCACTTGATCGTGTTGCATACTTCTTATAATCTGCTTTTGGATTTGGTTTGCAAGAATTTTGTTGAGGATTTTTGCATCTATATTCATTAGTGATATTGGTCTGAAATATTCTTTTTTCATAGTATCTTTATCTGTTTTTTGTATAAGGGTGATGTTGACTTCATAGAATAAGTTTGATAGCACTCTTTACTCTTCAATTTTTGGGAAAATAGAGCAAAATTAGTATTAATTTACCACTGAAAGTTTGGTAAAGACTTCACCTGTGAAGATATCTAATATGGGCTTTTCATCTTTCAGAGGTTCTAATGTATTTTTAATCACATCCACCATATCTTTCATTCCTATAAGTTCTGGTAATTTTCTTTGCAGGCTTTCAAATTGTTCTTTTTGCACACTCGGATGATATTCTTTACCTCTTTAGTCATATTTCCTTTCAATTCTTTGAATTGATTTAGAAGAATTGTGTGATTATCATTGATTAATTTTCTGAAATCATGTATCTCATCAGGATACTTGATTTGATCCTTTGGTTGGGCCATCTCTTCCTGTTTCCTAATATGGCTAGTAATTTTTTCTGATGTCTAGGCATCTGAATACGTTGATGAATTTACTTTTTCTCTTACTTATTTTGTTTTTCACAGCACTTCTTTGCTATTTGGTACAACTTATTCTAAATATTTAAAATTTCCCAGTTTATTGTATCAAAATCAGGCCAGGGACTCACTAATGGGGTGTAGTTTTTCTCCCAAGAGTTAGTGTCCTGAGAGAACTAAAAGCATGTTTTGCCCATGCAGTTTCCAGTTGGGCTAGCTGATGGTGGGTGTACGCACACCTTTCCACTGAGTGTTTCAATCTCTGATTTCCTGTGTTTTAATCTAGTCAGAGCTGAGATTCAAAGCAGGCTCTGCTGGCTGAACTCACTGAAGAAAAGTGCTCAAATCACTCTCTCTTTTCCTTTGTAACAGCTGAGAGAGAGGAAGATGTCTGTTCTCCACTCAGTCAGCTTCAGTGAGCCATGGGTTTTACCCCAGCTGAGCATCTTGGGAGTAGAAGGGAGCCTTTCCTGGCTGTCATGGGAGTTTGGTAACTCACATTTGTTGTTTCAGGTTCTTCATCTCTCTATCCTTCACCATCCTGGGAGTTGTGTAGCACTGTCCTGGTCTGATGATCTGTAGTATACCTAGTATTGAGATTGCTGGGTGATAAAGAAATTATATACTTAGCTTTCCATAGAACTGCCAAATTGGCAACCACAGTGACTGCAACATTTACATCCTGCCAACAATGAATTTCTCCACATCCTCTCCAATATTTGTAATTCTCTGATTTTTTATTTTAATAGTAGCCATTCTAGAGGGTGTAAAATGGTATCTCATTGTGGTTTATATTTGCATTTCTTTAATAGCTAATGATGTTGAACATCTTTTCATGTGAATTTCAGCCGTATGTTTCTCTTTTATTTTGGAGTTGCAGGATTTATTAATATATACTGAATATTAAAACCTTATTGGTTATGTGCTTTCCAAATATTTTCTAGCATTGACTAAGCTAAGTCTCATTTAACTATATTTTCTTTCATTGCTTTTGCTTTCATTTAAATTTTAAGAAACTACCTCCTACCACAAGATCTTGAAGATGTTTCCCCATATTATTTTCTGGGAATTTTGTAGTTCTAGCTTTTTATATTTAGGTATTTGATTCATTTTGAGTTAATATTTGTGTAATGTTTGAGATAGTGGCCCTCTTTCTTTCTTTTGGAAATGGATATCTGGTTCTCTGAATACAATTTATTGAAAAGACTGCATGTCAAATAGATTTTTGATAAGGATTCCAAGTTCACTCAATTTGGAAAGAATAGTGAATGCAACACTTGATGTTGGCTGAAATGTTTATCCATATAAAAAAAAAAAAGAAGGAAGATGCTTATTCCACATGATATACAAAAAAATAACTCAAAGTGGATAAAAAAACTAAATATAAGAACTAGGATTATAAAACTCCTGGAAGAATACATTAGGAATCATCTTTATGATCCTGTGTTAGGCAATTGTATCTTAGAATATATTATTCAGCTGTAAGAAGGAATGAAGTTTTGAAATAGGCAACAAAATGGATGAATCTCAAAGACCATATGTTGAGTAAAGTAAGCCAGTTAACAAAAGACAAATATTGCATGACCTCATTGATATGACCTAAGCATATTGAGCAGACTCACAGAGATATAGTCTGGACAACAGTACAAGAGACATAGAGAAAGTAGAGAATAGTGAGCAGATGCTCAATCTGGACAGAACCTATAATAAAGTGGAAAAGGATGGTTTCAGAGTGGATGGAGTGATTATGGTGAGGGATATGAGTGGGCCCAATATTGTCAGAGTGTGAGGAAAAGCAGGGTTCTGGGATTGTTGGGACTATCCATGGAATTTAGGGTAGGGTTGGAGGAAGGAGCAGGTGAACTCTGGAGGTCTGTGTTTGAAAACACAATTGTGGGTATGTTCTTTTGGCAAACATGGCAGGGGAGGGTCACAGGTGCAGGGTATCAGTGGTGGGGAATGTGTAGGAAAGGGTGCACCTGGGGCATCTTCTATGGAATATGAATGTGTTCATTTTGTCATAAAGTGTTGTCTCAGTAGGTGAGACCAAAGAGTCCTGCTATTTTCTCAAACAGAATGGCAAGAATCTCTTGAGTACATAGGCAGAGCCCAATACAATAAAATGCAACACTATGTTAAGCCCTTAATATTAATGCATGTAACTATGACCTTATTCTTGTAAAATTGAAATTTAGCCTAATAATAACTATTGCCTAAGAGTTACCTTGTGAAAACCTCCTTGTTACTGAAATGTGGTCACTGTCTAAGCCAAACTCAGCAAATAAACATGGTACATTCCCCTCCATCATGAGACATGACTCATGGGGTAGAACCTCCCTGACACCAAGGGATTAATAACAAGCCCCAACCAGTGTTTTCATTTGGAAAAAGATGTTGACCACAAGGAGAAAACATCATATACAAAATGGTTTAACAGCTAAGAGATTTCAAAATATATTGGTAGGTCATTCCAGAGGTTACAACTATGCATGTTTCATACAGACCTCACTAACTGCTGCTGTGAACAAAGCCTCAAACATAAGTGCTCCCAAAGATTTTAAAGCTATCCAGACAATATAAGCACACAATCCCTTGAAATCAGCACCATATTGGTGGGCCATACTTTGAATTATATGTCAACCTATTTCCCCAATGTAACAGAGTTAAACTCATTTATAATTTCCCTACATGTAATTCTTCTACCCCTATTCTTTGAGCCTATAATTAGCACTATACCATTAAGTATATGTTTCAGAGACTTACATCTTTGGTCTTTTCATATGCCCGTTGATATTTGAATCCCAGAAAAGTTGCAGTCAATACCTACTCTTCAGAGTGTTGGACTCACACAGGACAACTAGCAAAATGATGATGATGTGCAATGCCTAACCCAAAAAACAAAAAGATTCTACAACTGCAAGCAAAACATTTCCTTCTATTTGCCTCATAAGATCTAAAACCTTCTCAATCTGAGGCAGAGCAGGCATCATCATCCCCAAATCCTCAAGTTTGAGGAATGAACAAACATAAAGGGGAAATGCAAACATGGACAAAGTAAACTTATTAATATTGTAGTAATGGAATTACATGTAACAATGTAATAAAGATAATGGTTTCCAAATGTTCTGAGGGGAGGAAAAGGAAATAATAGGTGGAACATAGGACACTTTTAGGACATGGAATTAAGTTTAAACCACAATAAAACTATAGACCTTAATTAGGAGCAATGCTTCGATATTTATTCATCAATTGTAACAAATGTATCACACAATTGTATGACGTTATTAACTGGGGAAGATGTGAGAGGGGTAGGGGATAGGGTATATGGAAATCACTTATACTTTTGATGTAACTTTTCTGTAATCTAAAACCTCTTTAAAAATAAGTTTATTATATAGAAGTGGGCAAAATACTTGAGTAGACATTATTTAAATGAGGAAATACAACTGGTTAAAAGCACATGAGAAAATGTTCAACATCACTAGCTATTAGGGCAATCTAAATCAATATTACAATGAGATATAATTTTACACCTTTTAGAAAGGCCATTATTGAAACAGAAACTACAAGTGTTGGAGAGTATGTGGAGAAATTGGGACACTCCTTCGCTGTTGGTGAGAATGTAGAATGGTGTAACCTCTATAGAACAGTGTTGGACAGTTTTTCAGGAAGCTAAATATAGAGTTTCCATATGAGTCAGCAATCCATCCAGTAAGAATATATTCAGAATACCTGAAAACAAGCAGGGATGTGAACTTACATTTGCACATTGATGTTCATAATGACATTATTCACAATTGCCAAAAGATAGAAATAACCCAAGGTTCCATTAACCAATGAATGGATAAACAAAATGTGATATATATGATTGAATGTTATTTGACTTTAAGAAGAAATGAGGTCAGGATGTATATAAAAAATGGGATGGAGCCAGACACAAAAGGGTAAATATTGTATTGTCTTACTAATAACTAAATACATTGAATAAACTCATGGAGTTAAAACCTAGAGTGTAGGTTACTAGGAGACAGAATGAGGGTTGATAAGGTAAACTGATGCTTAGTGTCTGAATAATTTTTAATAAGGTTGATTGTGAATGTTCAGAAATGTCTAGAGATCATGCTAACAAAATATTGACTATAATTAACATTATTGAGTTATAGATGTATATTTATATATAAATAATTAAATATCTATATATAGTAGCTGAAAGCTGTTGTATAGGGTTCTGTCAATGGAATGAAATCTATAGGATAAACTTGGGACTGTATAACACAGTGAATTTTGTGGTGGATTAGGAATGTGGTTTATAGTACAAATACAAGAATGTTCTTCCATGAAGTAGAAAAAAATGTATGTCATTATTACAAGGGGTTAAAAATAAGGTGATATATGGGAAAATACAACTAATGTAAATTACATTCTATAGTTAACGGTAATACTGAAACACCCAATGGACCCATTCCGTCAAGCATTTGTGTCATGATCTGACTATGGGGGTGAGGGGCATGATGGAGGACCAGGAGCCCAGATTCCATGGACAGCATAGAGTGCATAGACCGCAAAATCTATTTTTCAAAACCATTGCTCACCTTGATCAACACCTCAAACTGTTAATGGTATCTACTATAACTCTTCTATCTCTGAGGAAAATCTCTTAAATCCTCTCCTTTCCAAATCAGTGTGTTTTAATGCTCATTGGTTTTGCCTCTCCTTTGGCTGCATATAATGCATTTCTCTTTTTATATCTGGCAAATTCTTCATCTCTTATTAGCACATATGAAGATGAAGATAGTTCCCAAACACAATGGCACTGAAAAATAATAGTAATAATAACTACCAAATTGTTGAAAACCTCAAATTTTAAAATCAAGCTTTCAACAAATCTTAAGTTCAGCACAAAAGAAGCCCTACTTTGATGCACAACATTCAAAATACTGGAAAATGATGAAAAAGTGAAAACCTTGGGGGAAATGTCATTTATATACAAGAGAACAATGATGCAAATGATGGTTGACTTCATTTCAGAAACAAAGGGGAGCAGATGTGGCTCAAGCAATTCAGTGCCTACTTTCCAC
>JAQZBX010110321.1:0-10383 GCA_029593785.1 Cabassous unicinctus
CCTTATTGATCTCTTCCCCCCTCCCCATCTCTCACCTCCTCTCCCCCTTCTCTCTCTCGCCCTAGGTCTCACCCAGGCAGTAGCGGCCACCAGGCTCCAGCAGGAAGCCAGGTTTGCAGAGGCACCGGAAGCTTCCGTCCTCATTGAGACACACGCCGTTGAGGCACATAATGGTGGAAGCACACTCGTCGTGATCTGGGGGCATCGGGAGGGGCTGGTCTGGGCAGATGAGGCAGGTGCCAGGCCACACCGGGCCAGCTCTGCCCTGACAACCAGCCCTCCTGCCTCACCTCTCTGGGGGTCAAGGGCTCAGCCCCTGAAGGATCCCTCCTTGAGATGTGGACCCAGACAAGAACTGACAACAAGGTGCTGTCTAGGATTCTGTTTGTTTTTTTTCTCAAGGCTGTCTGAGAAAATAGCAGCTCCACAGGGCAGGACCAGAGCTGGTTTGCTTATAGCTGCATCTTTGATCCTGGCATGTGGCAACAGTAAAAGTGGAATAATTGAATGAAGGATGAATGAAAGCATAAAGGAGGAAATCTTTCCTGATGAGGGAAGAGGGGTTACGCAAGAGAATAAAGGGGGCCCCCAGTGGCTGCCACAAGCTGTGGCCGGACACAGCTTGGATGGCCCACCCAGGCCCCATGGGGAGCTATCCAAGGTCCTGATCACACCCCACCCCACAGACAGCCTCTCCCAGGGGCTCCTGGGCCCAGCTTGGTCCTTGGACAGGGGAGGAACTGGCTCTGGACCCAGGGTCAAGGCCTCTTCTGGGGATTCATGGGATAAATATGTGAACTAGGAGGGAAGGAGTGAGTGGAGGAGTAGCCAGGGGGTGAGAAGGATCTACCATGGGCTGTGGGGCTCAGTCAGGTGAGTAGAGGTCGCAGCATAAAGAGCAAGAGAGGCTGGTGATAGAGCAAGAGTCTGAGGTGGCCATAATAGCCAGGAAAACATGACCCATACAATCTACTGTCAAATGTTTAGGAAATAAACGGATGGATGAATGGATGGATGGATGGATGGATGGATAGACAGGTAGATAATAGACCATTAGATATAAATAGATGGATGGATGGATGGATGGATGGGTGGATGGGTGGGTGGGTGGATGATGAATGGATAGAATAGATAGAAAGATAGGGAGATATGCAGTTAGGATGATAAATTGGATAGATGGACAGATGGATGGATGATGGATAGGATAGATATATCAACAGATAAGACACATAGATAGACACATAGATTAGGTAGATAGATAGATAGATAGATAGGGAGATAGGTAGGCAGGCAGGCAGGCAGGCAGGCAGACAGGCAGACAGGCAGACAGATAGATGGATGATAAATTGGATAGATGGACAGATGGATGGACAGATGGATGATGGGTGGATGGGACAGATAGATACAGAGGTTGATAAATGAAACAGATATGTAGAAAGAGAGAGATACAGAGGAGGGAGGGGGTGGGGGGAAGGGGAGGGGAAGGGAGGGGAAAGAGTAAATATAGTAAAATGATGGCTCTGGGTATCAGAGATATTTGAAGTTCTCTGTAGAGTTTTGTATTATTTTTACAACTATTCTGTAAGTTTGAAATGATCTGAAAATAAAAAGCAAAAGAGAAAGAAAAAAGCCAGTGGGTGGCGACTGGAAACCTACCACCTGCCAGGCCCCAACTCACCCACACAGTTCCTGCCATCAGGAGTGAGTTCGAAGCCCACATTGCAGACACACTGGAAGCTGCCCTCGGTGTTGATGCAGCGGCCGTGGCGGCAGAGATGACCGCTGACGACGCACTCGTTCACGTCTGGGAGGGGCGGCAGGCAGAGGACGGCGGGCAGTCAGGAGGCACCACCCCAGGCTCTTCCATTCGGGCCACAGACACGGGCCCCTCTGGACAGGATGCCTCCCCCGACGGCCCCAAGGACAGGCCTTACCCACGCACGCCTGCTGGGCGACCGTGGCCTGAAAGCCCTCATGGCACCGGCAGTGGTAGGAGCCAGGGGTGTTGACGCAGTCTCCGTGGTGGCAGGGGCTGCTGGCACACTCATCCAGGTCTGTGGGCAGGGGCTGCTGAGTCCCGGCCTGGCAGGACGCTGCCCCCACGTCCCCCCACCCTGGCCGGCGCTCACCAATGCACTCCCCCCGCACGTCCTGCGCGAAGCCCATGTCGCACTCGCAGTGGTAGCTGGAAGGCGTGGGCCGGCAGCGCCCGTGGAGACACAGGTTGGTAAAGTGCCGGCAGATGTCAATGGTCTGGTTTAGCGTGGCGGTGCCTGCGGGTGGCGCCGGTAGGGGGAGGGGCTTGAGCCCTGCCTGGTCCCCCACTCTCCCAGTCTGGGTCTGCCTCTGGGGCCGGGCACCCACTCTGAGGCTGGGGTCCTGCCCTAGCTCAGAGAGTGCCCCCCCCACAAAGTCCAGACTCCCCCACTGAAGCCAGAGTCCTACCCTAGATTCAGACTCCCACCCTGGGTCCACCCCTCCCCATGAAAGACCCTCACCCTGACTTTGAGGCCCAGACCCCCTACCCTGGGCCCACATCCCCTACCAAAACCCAAACCGTGACCCCCCAGACCACTGCCAGTGCTTTGATCCCCACTGTCCAGGCCAGGCTTCCCTCTCCCAGTCCAGGGCCCTTCCCGGAGACCCAGGCCCCCATCCCAAGCCCCAGGCCTCACCAATGTTGTAGTCGCCGGGGCCCAGGCTGGGGCCCCCATGGCCGTTGGAGCCGTGGGTGCTGGGCCGCACCGGCCCACCAAGGCCAGGCCCCACACCGTTAGACCCGAAGCCTGGGAGGACGGGGAAGGGGTAGGAGGGCAGCAGCGGGAGCCCCTGTGCACACAGATGCCGGAACTCATCTGTGAGGAAGCAGGTCTGAGGTCAGGCCCTCTGTCCTGCCCCAGGACCCCCACGAGCAGGTTCTGGGGGTGGAGGTGGGTGAGGAGTCAGCCCCCAGGCCACTCACCGGAGGCCCGCGGAGGACACAGCTCAGGCGTGGGGCTCCCCGCCCAGCACCGGCCCATGTCGCAGCAGCACTGCCTGCGGGTGTAGCGGCCGGCGAGGTCTTGGGCACAGCGGCCCCCAATTAGCACTGAGAAGCAGGTACCGGCCCGGTGGTCTGCAGGAGAGCAGAGGGGATGCCCAATGAGCAGGGGATGCATATCGGCAGGAGCTGGGGAGCCGCAGTTCTCAGACCTGGTTTCAAATCCCAGCTCCGCCAGCACTGCCTGTCAGGCAGGTCTCCTTGCCTCTCTGTGCCTTGGTTTCCTCATTCGTGGAAGGAGGATGCTCAGAACACCTACCTCGCCTGGGTAGTTTTGAGGGCCCCAAAGCCAAAGCTGGCGGAACATCAGCTCTTAGTAACAAGTTGCCCCAGATCTGGGGTTATTTCAAGCAAGAGTGTCCCAACACCCAAAGCTGGCACTGGTAGCAAGCTCCCCGTTGCTGCAGGTATTCAACTACAGTTAAGAAAACCCACTGGTGGGGGTGCTGCTCGGGTGGAAGTGGGGATGCCAGGGTCTGCGAATGTGAGAACAGGGCCCCGAGAAGCAGAGAGATAGACAGACGACCACAGCTCCTGGGCAGACTGAGGCAGAGACCGCCCAAGTGTGAGAGTCATGGATACTCTCCTGCTTCCCACCGTGCCCTTGGGTCTAATGGCTTGAGGTGGTGAGCAAATTTCTTGGGCCCTAACTCCAAGAATATATCTCTAGATTAAAAAAACCCACAAACCTTGGCTGATGGCCCACAGTGGAGAAATTCCTCCTACTGGCTGAGGCGGTTGCCGACAGCCACCCCTGCCCTGCCCCAGGCTGGGAAAATGCGCAAAGGTTTCCACCACCACAGTCCCACCCTGTGCACCTGGGGATACCCCACCCCACCCCATCCAGGAGCAGGTGTGGGAGTCAGAGCTCAGCATCCCCAGCACACGTCACAGGCCCTCAAGGGGGGCCCAACCTGTCCAGCCAGGAGCCAGAGGCCAGAGAGATCCACAGGCCAGTTAAAGGTCACATAACTGCTAAAGGGGGAGGGGAAACCAGATCCCACACAGCTCCAGGGGACCTGACCAAGCAACTGTCCCTCAAGAGGGGAGAGACAGACTATTAGAAATCCTATCTATCACGCCTCCATTGTCACACCAAGCACCTGCTTGGTGTCACAGCTTCATCCTCCTTGCCTTTGTGTTGGTTGCCACCACCGCACTAACCCTGTGCCACTCACATCAATATGCCCATTTTACTGATGCAGAGATGGAGGCACAGAGAGGTGAAGTCGCTGGCCCAAGATCACGGAGGTGGTGAGCAGCCTGGCTGGCAATTCGAACCCAGGACCGTTGAAATCCCCAACCCACGTTCGGAAGCAACCTGACTTTGGTCCAAATCCGGGCTCTCTGCTGTTTCGTGGTGGGGGGAGATCCCCACAGTCCAGGGGACATGCCCAGAGGAATCTTCCACACTGGGCCTCCAAGGGGGAGGTCTAGAAACTCTGGAGTTGGCAGCAGTCCAAACACAACATTCCCAGCCCTGCCTGGTAGAGGCCCAGCCTGAGGGGCCAGAGTGGCGCTGGGGAACTGCCAAGCCCCTTCCTCCACCCCCAAATCAAGACTCATCTCACCCCACCCCTACCAGGTCCTTGTTCCCAGAGCGAGACAGGGAGGGAGAGCCGGAGGGACCTCAGCCATGCAGAGAGGGGGATGGGCACCCAGGGGAGGCACCAGCCCAGAGACCCCACCCTGGCTGGGAGAGGCCAGGAAGCTGGGAAGGAGCATCCATCTGCCCTGGACTTGTTAACTTGGCTCAAGCAAACCTCCCCTCTCTGGGCCTCAGTTTCCCCATCTCAAAAATTGAGGGGGATGAGGTGCTCTTAAAAAGTCTTTGGGGGTAGAAGACTATAGAGATGGTGGCTAGAGGGTCAGAGGAGCATAGAGATGAAAGCTAGAGGGTCAGAAGGGCATAGAGATGAAAGCTAGAGGGTCAGAGAAGCCTAGAGGCAAGGGACCAGAAAGGCAAGAAAGCCAAAGGCCAGTGAACCAGAAAGTCATCAAGTCCAAGGTGCATAGGGGCTCGCAGGCTGGCGTCCACAAGAGAAATGAGGCCGAGAGGTAGGGAGCCAGAATGCCAGAAGGGACAGAAGCTGGGGTCCACGAAGACAGAAGGACATAGAAACTGGAGGGCTAGAGGGGCCCGAGTGCCAAAGTGTTGCAGAGGTAGATGAACAAGGGGTCTCTCTCCTATCTGTTTTCTATCTCTCTGGCCTCCTGGGCCCCCGGCTTACCCAGGCAACGGGTGCCATCCAGGCTGCTGGCAAAACCAGGGGGACAGGTGCACACGTAGCTCCCGACCGTGTTGGTGCAATCGCCCCCAGAGCAGAGGCCAGGCACGTGGAGACACTCGTCCACATCTGTGTAGACATAACGCCTGATCTGAGTCCCACCTCACCGCCACTCCTGCCACCTCCTCCTCCCTGCAGGGGAGCCCGAGCCGCCCAAGACACAGAGGAGGGGGTTCCAGGCTGTCCCCCTCCTCCACCTTCACACATGGCCCCACTCTCGCTGAGCCGGAGTCCAGCCAGACAGCGGCACTCGAAGGAGCCCACGGTGTTGATGCAGCTGCCCCCCTGGCACAGGCCTGGCATGGCCCGGCACTCATCCACATCTGCAAGGGTGCAGCCCAGCAATGGGGTGAGAGGCCCATCAGAGGAAGGAACCAAGGGTGCCCAGGGCTCCTCTTCTCAACCCCAGCTCCCCAGGGCCTCTGTCCCCACTCTCGGATGGGACACCACCCACCTTGGCAAGCCCCGGTGTGGATGTTGGGGATGAAGCCCCGGCGGCAAGGGTGCGGCTGGGCAGGACAGAGTTCACACGGGAGGCCCCAGGCCCGGCCCACGGTGGCACAGCAGAGAGCCTTGGTGCAGGCGAGGCCTGTCAGCTGGTGCTGGCACCCCTTGGAGCCCACTTGGCTGAAGCAGGGCCCCGTCCGGTAGTCTACAGGGCAGAGTGAGTGTGGGTAGCAGGCCTGGGCCGTCTCAGCCCCAGAGCCCCTTGCACCCCACTTTTTCTTGGTGACAAGCCTTTACTCAGGTTATGCCCTTTCCTAGAATGCTTTTCCTCCCTGTTTCTGTCTAACAAACTCCTATTTACCCTTTAAAACTCTCCAAAGCATTCCCCGAACCACCTCCAAGGCAGGGCTAGGATGGCCAAGCCTGCAAAACCCAGATCATGTCTCGAGACAAACCACCCCCCCACGTCACCCCTAGGCCCACACTCCCTTCAGACCTGGACAGGGACCCACGAATGCCTGGCCCTGCCACATCTCCTGGACTTTGGGAGGCCCGTGTTCTGGGCTCAGAACACCACATCTCCGACCTCCATGACCGGCCCGAGGTGGCCCCATTGAACCCCTCACCACGGGGCATGGCCCAGATACGCCTTCCTGTCTCCATTCTCCAGATGTTTCCAATAAAGAGGCTGGAACTCAACCAAGGGAAGCCCCTCCCGGGTGGAGAAGCAAAACGCGGTCCCCTCCAGGCCCCCCCCGCGTTGGTATGAAGTTGCTGCTTCAGAGACCTGGTGGTGCCAACTTGATCCCAGGAGCTTCCTGGACTAAAACCCTTCTCAGAATCTCACCTGATTGACCCCAAACTCTGGAACCCCGCTCACATCTGCCTCGGCACCACCAGCCCTGCCTCTCTCCTGGGTCCTGTACTGTCCACCCCCACCCCAGGCCATCTCCCTCGCTCTTTCCCACTGATGCTTGCCTCCCCCTCGGCTACCCCCGAGCTTGCTCCACCCACCAGCCCAAATTCCAGTACTATTTGTCAATGTCACTTTCCAAAATCCCACCCTCAATCCCAGGTAACCTAGTGGCCCCTCCATCTTCCGATTCATCCTCTACCTTCTCCAACTGGCTTTGGCCACAAGGTGCCCCTTGGCCCCCCACCCAGCACCACCTACCACCGGGTCACTCTTCACCTTCCTTGACCACCCAGGGGGCATTCCGATGGTGCATATGTCCCAAGAGCCCTCCAGCCCGGGCATCACCACAGCCCCCAACAGATTACCCCCACCTCAGCCTGGGGACAGTAATTAAAGGGGTGCAATAAAGAGCTGTCCATCTGGTCACCTGCTTCTCCTGTGAGATTCAGCTGAGACGTCCCTTCCTCCAGAAAGCTCTCCCTAACCCTTCCCTGGAGCAGGCAGTTTCTTGAGCCTTCACAGCCCACCCCACCAGACACCTCTTGTTGTCACACTGAAGCCCCTACATTGATATTTTCCATCCCGGGGTTTCTTCCCCGGCCCCCAAACCAGATGTCCCCTGAAAATGCCTGCGCCCTTCTCTCTCCTCTCTCTTGAGCCACTAACACAGAGCCTCACTCAGAGCCAGTGAATAACATATTTTCCAGAAACGATGAGCAAATGAAAGAAATGTCCTGTCTGCCCCAGCAGCAGGGGGTGGGGGGCAGGAAGGAGGCCAGCTGGGTCCTCCAGGGCCTGGCCATGATTTCCAGGAAATCCGCCTCCCCTTCCCCCAGCTCCCCACCCCCCGGATTGGTACCTCTCTCGCACTGAGGCCCCATGAAGCCATATACGCAGGCGCAGCGATTGGGCCCGACGCAACGGCCGCCATTGCGACAGCCAGGGTCACAGATGGCTATGGAGGGAGAAGGGAGGTGGCCTGAGGTTCCTGGGCAGCAGAGGAAGCTGAGATCCCCAACGAGCCCAACTTTGCCCAGGAATCCCCGCCATCTGGCCCAAATGGAATGATAAAATGGCAGCAGTGAGCGATCCCGGGTCCCCAGAAGAGTGAACTGTGGGCAGCAGGCAGGTAGGACCCCCCCAGCCCAGGGGAGGGAGGGGGGGTGCATGGCGGGGGCTCATGGGGGGACTCACGCTGCCCACACACGGTGCCCGTGTAGCCTCTCTGGCACAGGCAGGAAGGCCCTCTGCAGCTGCCTCCATTCAGACAGCTCACACCACACCCTGACCCTGAGGACAGGAAGAAGGTCACACGGTCAGAGGGGATGGATCAGAGGGGATGGACCAGGTGGACATGGACAGAGAGCGCCCACATGGCCCAGCTCCTTCTGTAACCACTTGCGGCTCACCTCGGCTCCCCCCGCAGCTGGGAGCCAGCTTTCCATCCGCACAGGTGCACAGGCTGGGGTGGGAGCAGAAGCCCTGGCCACAGGAGCGCCTGCAGATGGCTGAAACAGGCAGAGCAGGGGGCGGTCACCGTCACTGTCCCCGCTCCATTGGCGCCCATGCTGGCCGGGAAGCTCCAGGCCCAGAGCAGCTGAGGGGGACATTGCCAGGGGTCCACCAGGCCCCACTCAGCGTGCAGCACCCCTGATTTACATGGGATGCCCCCCTCTCCCCACTCTCAGTCCAGGCGAGGCAGGTGGCTGGCCCCCTTGCAGCTCAGGGCTTCTGCTAGCACCCCCGGGAGAGGTGCTTTTTGGGGAGCACTCTGCTGAGCCAGAAAGACAGAGCCAGAGGACCTACGGCCTGGGACATGGAGCACAGGGGAAGCCTTCCAGAGAGCAGAGTCAGATTCCAGAGACCAGGAGAGATAGGGAAGCTTAAATAAATTGTGGCGGGTGGCCTGGGAACCCAAGGACAGTGGCAAGGGCCAATCCCAGGGTGTGGACAAGCTCCCTGGCCAAGTCCACTTGACAACAGGGCTGGACTGGCCAGCAGGTGTGAGAGCATTCCAGTCCCTGCTCCCTACGCCCTCCTCCCACCCCCCGACTCAAGGTAGAAGCACTCACGCACGATGCACTGGTTCCCACCAGGCAGCGTCCTCCAGCCAGGGCAGCAGTAAGCCTGGAAGCGGGAGCCACACACGTTCGGCCTTCGGGGAGAATATGCCATGGCTGGTGAGACCAGGCTCTAGCTGGGTGTCTCATGTGTGTGCCCCGGTTACCATCCCAGTCCCGGACAGGCCAGCCCAGCCCCCCCACCCCAGGGTTTCTCGGCACCCCAGGAACCACGCACCCCTGCAGGATGCCTGGGCTGGCACCACGCCTCCGCACACTTCCAGGAGCTGCCAGCTCTGCTGCCCCGTCCCAGCGGCCCTGGCCACCTGCCACACATGAAAGGGCCATCCAGGCCGGCAGGAGCCAAGCCAGGGGACCCCAGACCAGGGCCCCTTTCCTCACCAAGCAGAGCCCCTCCAGAGCCATGATGGGTCCCTGCAGAGAGGAAGTGGGTGTCAGCCCCAGGCAACCCCAGTTCTCACAGAACCAGGAGCAATGGGACGGCTAGGTGCCCTGCTGGAGAAGTGCAGGGAGGCCCCTCTTGGGAGCAGGTGAACAATCAGGGGAGGCTTCCTGGAGGAGGCATGAAGTAACAAAGATGGAGAGCACAGGGAGAATAGAGGCAAGAAGGGTGTGGTATGTTGAGTGGAGCTTAAAGAATAGGCAGGGCTGGAACTTTGCAGGAGTGTGTAGTGAGCTAATACTTTTATCTCCAGGGTGATGGAAAGCCCTTGAAGGGTCTGAAGTAGGAGGAACAAGGTCACACATGGGCGTCCCATGGAGCAGGGAAGAGCTGTGGGAAGTGGGAAGGGGCAGGCAGGTGAGGAGGCTGGGGCAGGCATCCAGATGAGAGAGGGAGAGAGGAGGGAAGGGATTCCACGGATAATGAGGAGGTAGAATCAGCAGAAGCTGGAGACTGATTGGATGGGGGGTAGGCAGAAGGCAAGGAGGAGACTCCCAAAATTCTGGAGATGGCTGGGCAAAGGGAGGAGGGCAGGGTATTTCCCTGATATGGGTGAAGGAAGGATTGGCAGGTAAGTGGTGAGTCTATGGGGGCAGTTGGACAGGCTGGGCAGGGGTGCTAGGGAGAGGCCAGAGCTCCCCAATATAGAACACAGGGAAGGGACAGCTTCCTCCCACTTCACAGATGAGCAAATCAAGATCAGCAGGCCCTTAGCAGGAGCTGAAGCCCAGGCAGAGGGGAAGGCTGAAAAGAGGGTCAGAGGCAGCTTCCCCCAGGGGGTTTCTCCTGGGCCAGAAAGGAAGGGTGGGAGGATTTCTGGACAGGGCCACTCCTGGTGGAGAGAGTGACCCAGGCAAAGGTTTGGAGGGTGGAAACATTATACTTGGGGCGGTGGGAGAAGCCAAACCCCATCGAGGTCCATTTTCACCTCCAGAGAGGAATGGGACCTCAGTGGTGAATGGACCTGGAGCGTACTGTGTGCCCTTGGGTCCGTGGCTGCCCCTCTCTGGGCCCGAATTGCTGTGACAGCCTGATCCGGGAGCTCCCAAGGAGAAGAGAAAGATCCTTGTCAATGCTGGAGAGGAGGCAGGGGAGGGTTTATGGCTCCCGCCTTGAGGGACGCCTTCTCCAGGCAGGGTCCGGCCCGCGAGCACCTCGGGGGGGGGGGG
>JAQZBX010110322.1:0-10382 GCA_029593785.1 Cabassous unicinctus
TTCTCTCCAAATGTTGAAATCACTTCCCCTTTTAAGGCATTCAACTGATTGAATAAAAGTGTCATCCATTGCTGATGCAATCTCCCTGATTGATGCAGATGTAATCAGCCATCCACGCAGTAAACTCACTGGTGATCAAAGTCCATAAATGCTCTTGTGTTACAATTAGCCCAGTGCTTGCTGAACCTAACACCTGGACACAATTACCTGGCCGAGTTGTCACTTTAACCTAACCATCACATAGGGACAGGGAAAGAGGCAGCCACACAACAGGTATAAATGAGGAGAGGCTGGAGAAGAGACAATAAAGTTTCTCTTTGTGTCCTTTGAGCTCCATGTCTTAGGTAGCCAGACAACATGGGGAATTTTTGGAAGAGATGCCTACCTCTACCTGAACTATTTTATTTTAACTTGAAACATGTAAATGTACACTCATTGCCAACCTTTTGTGGTAGAGCCAATGCCTTTTGTTTGAGCACAGGTGAGCTGATGGTTATAAACTCATACATAAGGCATCAACTATAAGTTCCAATTTTGTTTCCCTTATGTTGGAATGACAATTTTAAGACACTTGCGAAGCAACCTGAGTGTAGAATTCTAAATGATTTTGGTTTCTTTTCTCTTGTCTTTTACAGTTGTCTCATGCCCACTTTTAGAAACTTATATTTGTCAAGTCTTTTAAAATAATTCAATTTCATGTCTCATAAAAACTACTGTCTTTTTGTACTCATAGTTCTTGTTTTACATAATTTTAAAACTAAATTATATAATTCCATAACCAGCACTACTGACATAAAAGGTTTGGAAATACACCCGGCTGACTCTTGGTAAATAAACAGCTGAACTTGTGGGAGCAGAAAGACATAGTATACTGTTAGTATTCTATGCTACCTGAGCATCTCTCTGTGTATCTCATAGAGAAAATGGAGAGTACTGGATTATCTGATGAGCTGGAGGTCAATCAACTGAGTCTCCATTAGAGGTAGCCAGCATAATAAAAGCTACCATTTACTGAGAGTCTACCATGTGCCAGGCAGGGCACTGGATGCTTCACACATAATCTCATTTAACTTGCACAGACATTACTTTCTCTTATTTTGCAGATGAAGAAACTGGAGTTTACAGATATAAAGTATTTATTCTAGATCAAATAGGCAATAAATGGACTACTCCATTCTTAAACTCTAATGTGCAAATGAATCGCCTTGGGGTTATTATTTAAAATGTTTATTTTGATGTAGGAGGTCTGGGGTGAGGCCTGAGAGTCTGCATTTCTAACAAGCTCCCAGATGATGTTGATGTTTCTGGTCTGAAGACCACTCTTTGAGGTGCCTTAGTTCTACCCCAGGAGATTCTAGATTACTTGTTTGTAGGTAGGGTCCAGGCACTGGTTTTTTTAAAGCTCGCCAGGGATGGTTCGTAAACAGAGTAGAGGTGATGGTAGCTTGGACCCCACTGAAGACAGCAAAGTTGGACTGACATAGAGATACTTAGTTTTGAATATGCCAACTGAAAAAAAGTGTTTTAAACACACAATAGTAATATGATTTGAAACAATATACAAGTTTATAATATAAAAGGTAAACATTCCCCCTAACTTCCCATAGTATGTAAGATTTTTCTAAAAAAATTAAATCAAACTATACCCAACACATACTTATGCAACAATTTTCTAATTTAATTATGTATTGTGGACTTCTTTCTTCGTCAGCACACACAAATCTACTTCATTCTTATTGACACTGCATTGTGTGCCATAGCACAGTTAAATCATAGTTCATCTCACCATTCCCTCATAGATGAACATTAAGTTGACTCTAATTTTTCAGTTGTATAGACATTGTTTTGTATGTTATGTACATAAGTCTTTCTGTAGAGTAGTTATTTTTAAAAAAGAAGAGAAGAATAGACTTAAGATGTGGAATTGCTGGGTTATTTAAAGAGCTATTATTAAAATGCTCTCTAAAGCATCACCAAATTTCACCCCCACCATTACATATAAAAATGCCTCTTTTCCCCACCACCTTGCAACTACCGAGTATTATTGATTTTTAAAATGTAGACCAATCAGACATATGAAGAAATGGTTCTCATTGATGCCTTAATTTGCATGTCTCTGATCACTAGAGAGGATGGATATCTTTTCATGTATCTGTTAGACTTAGTACTTCTTCTTTGAAGGATTGCCTATTTATAGCCTTTGGCCCATATGCTATTGGGTTGATATTAATCCTTTGTCTATTATGTATGTTGCAAATATTAAATTCATCTTTTAATTTGTTTTATGATATTTATGGAAGTGTTCCATTTTTGTGTAGTCAAATCTGTCAATTTTCTTTCATAGCTTCTTACTTACTGTTTAGTAAAGCCTTCCTGGTATTTCCTTCTACTATTTGCATAGATTAATTAATCAGATCATTATATAATTCTTGAAGGAGGGTTTTTACCTTGTTATTTTTACTTCCAAATACCATTCTTAAAATTATTCACTGAATAGGTTGTTACTTCCTGATTTGAAATATAATTAGTCCCCCATATACAGAGGTATGATCTTTTTATCCTATCATCTCTGTGTTTTTTCTGTGACTGTCCAAAGCTGGGTTTAAAAAAAAAACTTTTGATTTTGAAATGATTTCAAGCTTACAGGAAAGTTGCAAAGATAATAAAGAAACAATACATAGATTTCCAACATATCCCATACTCAGACACCAGTTTGACCAACAATTTGCATTTTGCCACATTTGTTATATCATTCTATCTGTCTATCTATCTATCTATCTATCTATCTATCTATCTATCTATCTATCTATCTATCTATCATCTCTGTCATTTTCTATCATCTGACATCTATCTCTATCTCTATTATAATCTATCTATATCTAATCCATTTTCTAAACATTAGGAGGAAGTTGCATGTATCGTGGTTCTTTAATACTTAACATTTCCATGTACATTTCCTAAGAACAAGGACACTCACTTATGTAACCACCTTAAGTACAGTTATCAAGTTTAAGAAATTTAACATTGATTTAAAGCATACAGTCCATATTCCAATTTTTTCAATTTTACCAATAGTGTCTCGTTGGGCATTTTCTCCACCATTTTTAGATCCAGTGCAAGATCATGCATTGTATTTAATTGTCATCATCTCTAGTCTCCCTTTTTTCAAATTATGGAAACATATATACTACATAAAATTTCCCATGTCATCCACTCCTAGGCATACAATTCAGTGGGATTAATCACATTCACAATGTTGCACTACCCTCACCACCATCCATTATCAGAACTTTCCCATCACCCCAAACAGAAACCCTACACCCATTACAGATTATCTCCTGATTCCCCTTGCACTCCACCCCTGATAACCTGTACTCTACTTTCTGTCTCTACCAATTTGTATATTATAGCTATTTCATAAAAGTGGAATCATAAAATATCTGTCCTTTTGTGTCATGACATGATATTTTCAAGGTTCATCCATGTTGTAGCATGTATCGGACTTCATGCCTTTTTCAGCTGAACAATATTTCATTGTACATATATATCACATTTTGTTTATCCATTCATCTGTTGATGGACACATAGGTTGCTTCCATCTTTTGACAAGTGTGAATTATACTGCTCTGAACACTGGTCTACAAATATCTGAGTCCTTGTTTTCAGTCCTTTTGGGTATATACCTAGAAATGGGATAGCCAGGTTATATGGTATTTCAATGTTTATCTCTTTGAGGAACTGCCAAACTGTTTTCCACAGCAGCTGTGCCATTTTGCATTTCCACCAACAATGTACAAGAGTTCCTATTTCTCTGTACTAGCAATTCTTATTTTCTGTTTTTTTTTTCATAATAGCCATTCTTGTGGGTGAGAGGTGGTATCTCATTGTGGATTTGATTTGCATTTCTCTAATGGTTAAAGATGTTGAGCATATTTTCATGTTCTTATAGGCCATTTGTGTATCTTCTTTGAAGAATGTCTATATAAGTACTTAACTCATTTTCAGTAGGGTTGTTTGTCTCTTTGTTGTTGAGTTGTAGAAGTTCTTTATATAGTCTGAATATTAAACCCTATAACTGATATATTTTTATCTCATTCTATAGGTCATCTTCCCACTTTCTTGATAATGTCCTTTGATGCAAAAAAGTTTTTTATTTTGATGAAGTCTAAGTTATCCATTTTTCTTTTGTTGCTTGTGCTTTTCATATAAAGTCTAAGAATCCATTACCTAATGCAAGATCCTTATGATATCTCCCTAAGCTTTCTTTTAAGAGTTTTAAAATTTTATCTCTTATATTTAGGTCATTGATCCAAATGAGTTGATTTTTGTATATGGTGTGAGGTAGGGGCCCACTTTCATGTTTTTGCCTGTGGATATCCAATTTCCCAACACCATTTGTTAAAGAGACTATTATTTTCCCATTGCATAGATTTGGCACCCTTGTCAAAAACCAATTGGCCATAAATATAAGAACCAGGACTATAAAACTCCTAGAAGAAAATGTAGGGAAGCATCTTCAGTATCTTGTGTTAGGCAATGGTTTCTTAGACTTTACACCCAAAGCACAAGCAACTAAAGAAAAATAGATAAATGGGACTTCATCAAAATTAAAAAAATTTATGCATCAAAAGACTTTATTACAAAAATGAAAAGACAACCTCCTTAATGGGAGAAAATATTTGGAAACCACATATCCAGTAAGGTTTTAATATCCAGAATATATAAAGAAATTCTACAACTCAACAATAAAAAGACAAAAACCCAATTTAAGAATGAGCAAAAGACTTAGGTAGACATTTCTCCAAATAGGATATACAAATGGCTAAAAATGCATATGAAAAGATGCTTAACATCATTAGCTATCAGGGAAATGGAAATAAAAACTACAATGAGATACCATTTCACACCACTGGATTGGCTACTATTTAAAAAAAAAAACCAACAGAAAATTACAAGTGTTGGAGAGGATGCAGAGAAATAGGAACCCTCATTCACTGCTGGTGGGAATGTAAAATGGTGTAGTTGCTGTGGAAGACAGTTTGGCAGTTCCTCAGAAAGCTAAGTATAGAACTACCACATGACCTGGCAATCTCTCTACTAGGTATACCCCAAAGAATTGAAAGCAGGGACTTGAACAGGTAATTGCAAACCAATGTTCGTAGTGGCATTATTCACAATTGCCAAAAGATAGAAGCAACCCAAGTTTATATCAAATGATGAATGGATAAACAAAATATGGTATGTACATACAATAGAGTATTATTCAGCATTAAAAAAGAATGAAGTTGGGGCTCATGCAACAACTTGGATGAACCTTGAAGATAATGTTGAGTGAAATAAGCCAGACACAAAAGGACAAATATTGTATAATTTCATTGATATGAAATAATTAGAATAAGCAAATTTATAGAGTTAGAATCTAGAATATAGGTTACCAGGGGCTGGGCTGGGAGTAGGGAATGGGGAGTTAATTCTTAATTTAGACAGAATTTCTATTTAGGTTGATTGTAAAGTTTTGGAAATGGATGGTGGTGATGGTAGCACAACATTGTGGGTGTAATTAACAGCAGTGGATTATATATGTGAATATGGTTAAAAGGGGAAATTTAGGTCATATGTATGTTACTAGAATTAAAATTAAAAGATAAAACATAGTACTGTACAATACAGTGAACCCTATTGTAAATGATGGACTATAGTTAATAGTACAATTATAACAATATTCTTTCATGAATTGTAACATATGTACTGCACTAATGCAAGGTGTTAAGAATAGAGTGGTATAAGGGGAAAAATACACCTTAATATAAACTATGGAGTATTGTTAATAGTTCAATTATAATATTCTTTCATCACTTGTAACAAAGGTACCACACTAATGCAAACTGGTAGTAATGGGGAAGTATATAGGAACACTATATTTTTTACATGATTTTTCTGTAAACCTACAAACTTATCTAATTAAACATTTTAAAATTATATGTAAGGAAAAAACAATTGGCCAAAGATGTGTGGGTTTATTTCTGAACTCTCAATTCAATTCCATTGGTCTATATAACTGTCCTTGTGTCAGTATCACACTGTTTTGATTACTGTAGCTTTGTAATAAATTTTGAAATTGGGGAGTGTGAATCCTCCAATTTGTTCTTTTTTTTCAAGATGTTTTTGGCTATTTGGTGTCCCTTGCCCTTTCATATGAATTTGATGACTAACTTTTCCATTTCTGCAAAGAAGGCTGTTAGAACTTGGAATGAGATTGTGCTGAATCTGTAGTAAATCACCTTAGGTAGTATTGGCATCTTAACTAATCTTAAGTATTCCAATCCATGAACATGAGATATCTTTCCATTTATTTAGGACTTCTATAGTTTCTTTCAGTTAATGATTTATATTTTTTATGTGTAAGTCCATTACATCCTTGATTAAGTTTATTCATAAATACTTTATTCTTTTAGTTCTTATTGTAAATGGCATTGTTCTTGATTTCCTTTTCACATTGTTCATTGTTAGTTTATAGAGCACCACTGATTTTTGCATGTTGATTTCATACTCCACTACTTGGCTGAATTTATTGTAGATTATTTGGGATTTTATATATATAAGATCATATCATCTGTGAATAGAGATAGTTTTACTTCTTCCTTTCTAATTTGTATGCCTTTTATTTATTTTTCTTGCCTAATTTCTCTGGTAAGAACTTTCAGTACAAGGTTTAGTAGTAGCAGTGAAAGCAAGCATCTTAGTATTGTTCCTGATCTTAGGAGGAATGTTTTTAGTATTTCACCATTGAATACGAAGTTAGCTGCGGGTTTTCATATATGCCCTTTACCATGCTGAAAAATTTCTCTTATATTCTTGGTTTTCTGAGTGTTTAATCAAGAAAGGGTGCTGGATTTTGTCAAATGACTTTTCTGCATCATTTAAGATTATCATGTGGTCTTTTCCCTTCATTCTATTAAGGTATTGTGTTGCATTGACTGATTTTCTTATGTTGAACCACTCTTGCATTCTTAGGGTAAATCCCATTTGGTCATGGTGTAGAATCCTTTTAATGTCCTGTCACTAGTATTTTGTTGAGGATTTTTGCATCTATATTCATAAGGGATATTGGTCTGTAATTTTCCTTTGTTCTATCTTTATCTGGCTTTGTTGTTAGTGTGGTGCTGGCCTAACATATGAGTTAGGAAGGGTTCCTTCCTCCTCAAATTTTTGGAAGAGTTTGAGCAAGATTGGTGTTAACTCTTCTTGGAATGTTTCATAAAGTTCACCAGTGGAGCCATTCTGTCCTGGAATTTTCTTTGTTGGGAGGTTTTGATTATTGATCCAACCTCTTTACTTGTTATTGGTCTATTGAGAACTTCTATTTCTTCTTGATTCAGTTTAGGTAATTTGCGTGTTTCTAGGAATTTGTCTATTTCATCTAGGTTATCTAATTTATTGGCATATGATTGTTCATAGTATGCTCATAATCTTTTAATTTTGTAAAGTTGGTAGTATTGGGATTCCCTTTTCATTTCCGATTTTTTTTTCTTTGTTAGTTTGGCTAAAGGTTTACCAATTTTATTGATCTCTTCAAAGAACCAAATTTTGTTTTGTTGATTCTCTCTATTGGTTTTAATTCTCTATTTCATTTACCTCTGCCCTAATCTTTATTATTTCCTTCTTATACTCTGATTTTAGTATAATTATTTCTTCTTTTTCTATTACCTCCAACTGTGAAGTTAGGTTACTGATTTCAGATCTTTTTTCCTTTTTTTTTCATTAAGTAATTGAAATACATTCACATACCACATAATCCAGCCAAATTGTAAATCAATGGCTTTCAATATAATCACAGAGTTGTGCATTCATTACCATAATTTCAGAACATACTCATTATCCCAAAAAGAAAAGCCTCATACCCCTTATACCCACCTTTTATTGACATTTGACATTAGAGTGGTAGCTTTGTTACAGTTCATGAAAGAATGTTAAAATATTGCTTTGAACTATAGTCTGTAGTTTGCATTAAGTGTATTTTCCCCATATACCACCCTATTATTAATACTATGTAATAGTGATGTAATTGTTCTAGTTCATAAAAGAACATTCTTATATTTGTACTATTAACCAGAGTCATTGTCTCTGTGTTATATAGTTCCATGTTTTTTGTTTTGTTTTAATTAGAAAAAATGTAAGTTTACATAAAAGTCACACGAAAAATACAAGGTTCTCATATACACCTCTATTGTTGATACTTTGCACCAGTGGGGTACTTTTGTTACAATTGATGAAAGAATATTAAAATATTACTAACTATAGTCCATAGCTTACATTACATGTATTTTTTCCATATACCAACTTATTATTAACACCATGCAATTGTACTGTACATTTGTTATACTTCATGAAAGTATGTTCTTATATTTGTACAGTTAATGATAGCCCATCATCCGCCACAAAGTTCATAGTGTTATACTGTCCTGGGTTTATCTTCTAGCTTTCATTCTCTTGACAATTACAACCGTAGATTACCCATTTCAGCCATTATCACATCTATAAATTGGTGGTGTTAATTATACTCATGATAATGTATTACCATCATTTTTATGCATTTCCAAATATTTACAATCAACCTTATTAAAATTTCTACAGACATTAGGCATCAGCTCCGCTTTCTCAATCCATATTCTATCTCCTAGTAGCCTGTACTCTAGCTTTTAACTCCATGAGTTTAATCATTGTATTTATTTTTCTTTTTTCTTCTTCTTTCTTTTTTTATTTTAAAGAAACTTTAGATTACATAAATGTTACATAAAAAATATAGGGGATTCACATATGCCCCACTCCCTCCCCCTCCCACACTTTCCCATATTAACAACATCCTTCGTTAGTGTGGTTCATTTGTTACAATTGATGAACACATATTGAACCATTGTTATTAACCGTGGATTAGAGTTTACATTATAGTTTACACTCTGTCCTGAGCAATTTTGTAAGTTATGACAAAATATATAATGGCCTGTATCCATCATTGCAACGTTATGCAGGACAATTCCAGTGTCCTGAAAATGCCCCCACATTACACCTATTATTTTTAGTTCATATTAGTGAGACCATACAATATTTGTCCTTTTGTGTCTGGCTTATTTCACTCAATATGATGTCTTCAAGATTCATTCATATTAATATATGCAACCTGACTTCATTTCTTCTTACAGCTGAATAGTATTCCATTGTATATATATACACCACATTTTGTTTATCCATTCATTGATTGATAGACACTTGGGTTGCTTCCATTTTTGACAATTGTGAATAATGCCACTATGAACATTAGTGTGGAAATGTCAGTTCATGTCCCTGCTTTCAGTTCTTCTGAACATATTCCTAGTAGTGGGATTGCTGTATCATATGGTAGTTCTATCTTTAGCTTCCTGAGAAACTGCCAAACTGTCTTCCACAGAGGCTTCACCATTCTACATTCCCACCAACAGTGAAGGAGTGTTCCTATTTCTCCACAACTTCTCCAACACCTGCAGTTTTCTATTAGGTATGAAATGATATCTCGTTGTAGTTTTGATTTGCATTTTCCTAATGGGTAGTGATGTTGAACCTTTTTTCATGTACTTTTTAGCCATTTGTATTTCCTCTTTGGAGAAATGTGTATTTAAGTCTTTTGCCCATTTTTTAATTGGGTTGCTTGTCTTTTTATCATTGAGATGTATGATCTCTTTATATATCATGGAAATCAAGCACTTATTGGATATGTGTTTATAATGGGAGATATAGTCTCCCATTGACTAGGCTGACTTTTCACCTTCTTGACAAAGTACTTTGTTTTGTTTTTTTAAATTGTTAATTATTTGTTAATTCTTTTGCACTTGCTGTGTTTGTTCATTGTGTGCTCTTCTTTTTAGGAAGCACTGGAACTGAATCCAGGACCTCCAGTGTGGGAGGAAGGCATCTAACTGCTTGAACCACCTCCACTCCCTGCTGTTGTTGTGTCTCTCATTGTGTTTTTCCTTCTTGTGTCTCTTTTGTGCATCATCTTGCTGCACCAGCCCACCGTGCCAGCTGTCTTCTTTATGAGGCACCAGTAATCAAACCAGGGACCCCTCTCCCCATGTGGTAGTCAGGAGCTCAATCGCTTGAGCCACATCCGCTTCCTTTGACAAAGTACTTTGAAGCAAAAAGTATTTAATTTGAGGAGGTCCCATTTATCTATTTTTTCTTTCAATGCTTGTGCTTTGGGTGTAAAGTGTAAGAAACCATCTCTTACCACAAAATCTTGAAGATGTTCCCTACATTTTCTTCTAAGAGTTTTTATAGTTCTAGCTTTTATATTTTGGTCTTTAATCCTTTTTTTTTTTTTTTAGTTAGGCCAGTAAAAAGAATTTATT
>JAQZBX010110323.1:0-10386 GCA_029593785.1 Cabassous unicinctus
TAACTGTATCTCCAACAGGGGTCTGTGGACCCCAGGGCCACGGGGGCATGCCTGGGGGAATGCTAAGACAGGATACATGTTACATGTCTCCCTGGAGTGGAAAGGATTTTGAAAACAAAACAAACAAAAACTAAATAACCCAACTGGCAAGGAACTGAAAACAAAATCGTTATGTTAAAACAAACCAGGGTACTTTAGGGAGTAGAATTCAAAATCCCCAGGAGTATTTGAAATTATTCCAGGCCCTCAGTGGCACCAGATTTTCAACCCCACCCTGGGCCATCCTCCTTCCTCCTTGCCTGAGTATGGCCACCCCCACACAGCCTGCTCCTGATGCTACCTACACAACAGCTCTCACCAGGAACCTCCTTCCTCCTCGGTCCCTGTCCAAATCCTTCTGCAGGCCTCCCTGGCCACCCAGGGACCACCCCACTTTTGGCCCAACAGCTCCCCTGGAGCCTTCCGGCTCCATTCTGCCTGCCTTCCTCCTTGAGTTCCCCCATGTACTAGGCAAGGGCTGGTACAAGGGAGGCAGGTGGTACCTGTGTTTAATCCACTGTGCAACCACAGCGTGTGCCTCTGCCTTTCTGGGCAGAGCCCGCTTTGCACGATGGGCTCACAGAAAAGACACTGGCTTCCATGTCAAACACAACGAGGTTCAAATCCTGGTTTGGCCTTTTGTGTCAGCGGGTGCTGGGAGCAGCGGGGAGTAACTGAGGTGTGGGCAGAGTGAGGTGGCCCAGCCCAAGCCCAGCCCTGGGGGCCCTCCTAGCCCTGAGCCCACAGCCCTCCCTGCCCTCCTCACAGGCCGAGGAGATGAACAACGACAGTAGGAGGGACCCCAAGGGACCCTGCACACACAGCCCAGCCCGATCCTGCATTCACCAAGCCTTGAGGCTACCTGCTGTCTCTGCTGCATCTTACAAGGGAGCAAACAGGCTGGGAGACAGAAGTCCCTCAGCGAGGAGGTGGCGGGGGGCAGAACTCGGACACTGATGTGCAGATGTTCCCCAAAGGCTGTGGCCACATCAGGTGACAGGTGGGAAAGGGCTTCATAAACTTGGGAGCATCAGGCCCCTTCACTCATGTGTCCATCATCCACTCGTAATCAGGGCTACCACGAGCACTGACCATGTGCCGAGCCTAATGCTAAGCTCCTGCCAAATTGGTTTCCTTGGTGTCCCCGGAACAGACCTTAGCCAGCCATTCCCACCTCCACACCTTTGCACGTGCCATTCTTTCTGTTTGGCTTCCTCTCCTACCTGCTAGCCCCAGCATGCCTCATACCTGGATTATGGTAATTGTGGCTCATCTGTGGACTCCTATTCATCCGTCAATACCCAGCTCGGGGGCCTCCCTCCTGTGAAACCCTCCTGGACTCTCCCAAGCTGAGCTAATTCTCCTCCCTTCTGTCCACTGGTTCCCTGTATATTACTCTCCTGCAGTACTAATCCCAGCTCACCATGCACCAGGCACTGTGCTAGGCACCTTGGGTGGCTGATCTTGTTCAAAACTCACCTACCCACCAGGACCCTCAGAGGTGGATACTATTACCATTCCCGTTTTATAGATGAGGAAACTGAAGCAGTCGAGTGACTTGCCCACTTGGAAAGTGGCGGAGCAAGGTTTAGGGCTTGGGTCCCTCTGATAGTCCAGGCTCTGGGCAGGGATTCACTGAATGCCTTCCAAGTCCTCTCCAGCCCCCTGCCACCAGCCTCCCTCCCAATGCCGCCCGGCCATACCAAAATCGCGGAGGTGACGGAGAGGATGTTGACCACGCAGTACTGCAGGGCCACAGCATCGTGAGGGGCTGTCACGTAGCGCAGCACGGTGCCATGCAGCAGAGCGGCTGTGATGAAGCTCACATGGCCCAGCACCACCAGCACCAGCCCTGTCTTCATCAGCATCTTCCAGAAGTCACCCACACTCAGGCCGCCTGTGGGGGACAGCTGTGTCAGCACCCTGGGTCCTGGAGGCCAGGGTGGGGCTCGTCCTACTGGGCAGAGGAGGAAACTTGGGCCCTGGCAGGAGTGATGGATGCTGGGTTCTAGTCCTATTTCTGGATGATGTGGGGCCAGAAACTTCTCTCCTCTAAGCCTCGGTTTCCTTAACCATAAAAGGGATTCATGATACTTTCCTGGGAGAGTCCTTGGGGGAGTAAGTGAAATCGTGTCAATAAAGCATGGAGCTGGTACTAACTAAAGGGGTGCAGGCCTTGTTATTACTCTAGGTCACTAGTGGCAGGGCAGACATTTGAACCCAGGTCTTCTGGCTTCAGAGCCCATGATCCTCCTCTAAGCTCCCCATTCACCGATGGATTGATTCCTGTGCTGGGTGTAGAAATGCTCACTGAGCACCTGCTCTGTGCCAGGCCCTGGGGTGCTCTCCAGGCCCCAAGGAGCCCAACGTCCATTGGGCAGGGATTGGATCTTATTCAGTTTGGTGGACAGGAGCTTTCACCCCATTGGTACTCAACACAGCTGCTAACCTGAAATGCCCAGAGCCAGGTAACTTGGGGCAAGTCACAGTGTCTCTGAAACTCCATTTCCTGCTGTCTCCCAGTGGGGAGGGGAGGTCCCATGAGGAGCTGGATGGGAAAGTGGGGCATACCCAGGAGGTGTTGAGAAAGACAAGCTCTCAGTGCAGGGGCACTGGGCAGGGGCAGGGTGGGGGTGGGGTGGGAGGAGGCGGGACTAAAGGACCCTGGGACCCATGAGCAAGTCTCTCAACACAGCCCCAGGAACAAGGAGCAGCTTGGGCAGCTCAGGCTATTCCACATCTGTTCTTGGGGAGTCTCCCCATGCGCCCTGGCTCTGCCCCCTCACCCTAGCCAGCTCTACAACACTGCGGAAGATGGTGCTCAGGCACTTCCTTTACCTGCACCTTGTGGGACCTGACTTTGAGTCCCTTCCGAAGCCTCAGTTTCCCCATCTGTGGCAGAGAGGGTTGGAGGCCCTTGCCAAGTAGCAATCCAGGGAGCAGGGAGGGCTAGCAGTCACTCAGTCATCACCCTGCTGTGACCTTGCACCAGCCCCTCCTCTCTCTGGGTCTCAGATTTCCCATCTGTGAATCGGGGAGGGGGTGGTCTAATTGGTCTCTGAGACTCCTGCCTACAGGACCCTCTGGAGCTGGACCAGGTGGGCTGGCCAGGCACTGTGGACCTGGAGTGGTGTCATAAAGATCAGCTGCTGGCCAAACAGGAAGGGGCATGGCGGCCTTGTCCCAGCAGCCTGGCCCACCTCACTCATCCACCCACCCGCCTGGCACCAGCCGGCTCAGCAACGACAACAGCATCCAACAGGAGAGGCAGTGCCAGCTTGAGTCCATGCTCAGAGCACTGCCCTGAGAGAGTCTCAGGGCAGCCCCTAGTACTTCTGTTTCTGAGTTACCATGCTCGGCGCCCTTCAGCATGTGGCGGACCCTGGGCTAAGCACTTTACAAGATCTTAGGTGCTAACTTCATCCTCACAACCCATCTAGGAGGTGGGTGCTACTGTCCCCATTTTACTGACGAGGAAACAGCCTCTCACGGTCTCTGGCTGGAGAGTGGGGACTCCCCAGAGCTGCCTGAGGCCCAAGACCAGCACCAGGCGTCCTGGGAATGGGGAGTCGAGGATATGGAAGTGGGAGCCTTTTCAAGGCAGAACTCCCCGGAGGCCCCTTTGGCTGCCCCCCTCCCCCTGCTCTCACTCCCCCGTGGGGTGGGGGCCTCTCTCCAGCATCTCTTCTCCCTCCTGGAGGTCCCGGAGGGCCATACCTGCCAGAGCAAGAAAGAAAAGTGGGGGCGGAGGGGGGCAGAGGTGCCACAGTCACATCGAGGATATTCCAGCAGTCCTCCTCCCTCCATGTTACTGCTGGGGAAACTGAGGCCCAGAGAGAAAAATGGCCAGTCCCAGGCCACTCAGTAACTTAAGAAGCAGAGACGGCAGCCCGAACCCCCGGGGTTGCGGGCTCCCATTACATTCCTCGGCCCGGAGGACTTGTGTCGGGTTTGGGCCTCCGGGCCCGCCCCTCGCCCCTCGCCCTTCGCCCCTCGCCCCCCACCCGCCGCCGCTCACCAAGGCGCAGACACATCTCGGCTCCGGCGCGGGGTCGCCCCGGCGGGCTTCAGAGGGGCTCGTGAGGCTGCGGGCTGCCCGGGGGGCCCGCTCCCATCCTCGGTCCGCAGCAGCGCTGGCCCGCGCGCGCCCACCGCCCGCCTGGAGCGCGGGGCTCGGCTGCGCGGGGCCGGCCCCCCTTCCCGTCACCCCCCGGGAGGGCCCGGCGGCTCGTTTGCATCCCGGGCCGGTCGGACCGGCTGGGCAGCCCTCCTCCGCCCGCCCGGCTGAGTCACGGCGCGCGCCCCACCCACCCGCGGGCGCCCGGGATCCCCAAGGGGGCAGAGCCGCTCCCCCACCCACGCGCACAGCGCACCCCTGTTCCACTTACCTCCATTTCACAGGCGGAAACTGAGGCCCCGAGGAGCCGCGATCGCCCTGCTCGAAAGTGCATGAGCAGACTGTACGCTTATCACCTGGTGGGTGCTGGGCAGAAGAGCCCCGCGGGCGACCGTTGGGGAGCCACTTCTTTCTAGATGATGGGGAGGGTTCGCAGAGAGCGGTGAAAGAGCCCTGACCTGCGGAGAACCGGGGACCAGGCTCCGTCCTTGACCCGCTGTGTGACCTCAGGCAAATATCTTTTCCACTCTGGGCCTTTCATTTACTGGGCGAAGCCCGCGCCCTGGCCCGGAAGTCTAGTGTCCTCCGGGATAACCAAGGCACTTCTCAGTCTCGGGGTGAGGATGGATATCAGGGATATTAATTCCTGCCCCCCCCCCCCAAAGTCGCGGTGAGGACAAAATGAGATAAGGATTAAAACAGCACTTTGAAAAAGTCTTTGTGAGCACAAAGGGTAACTCCAGCAGGAGCTCATAGTAGGAGCTTTCCTAATCCCGGCGCTCAGCACTGAGCCCCGTTAATGTGCCCCTTGTCTGGTCCTTAGCATCGCTTCCAGGGAGGCCCTCTTCCTGCCCTTTGTGCTCAGACAGTAGGCGACTTGCCCGAGACCACCCAGCTGGACCAGGTGGCACAAGCAGGTGCCTGGATTCCCACCGAGGCTCTCAGAAGCAGGCTGCACTGTGGCAGCCCCCCTAGGCTCCCTGAGCCAGGGCCCTCTGGGCAGCACTGACCATGGCCTCTGCTCAGTGGCCTGGAGAGCAGGGCCTGGCCTGATGGTCTCCGGGTGCTCAGTCGGAGCCTGGCACACAGGGATGTCCCCGAATGCTTGCTTTTCTGCACACTTGCACCCACGCCCTCTGTGCGCTGTGTGTTGGGCACACAAGGCCTCTGGAGTTTGAAGGGCACAGTAACACCAAAGGAGAAATATATATTACTTGAATGTTATAATAGATAATGGTATCAGAATTTTAAAACCAAAAGCACTGCTTTTGGAAATCTCAAAACATAGATCCTTCACATGTACTTAATACTATTCTTTGTGTACACATTAAAATAATTCTGAATTATTCCATTTGATATATTGTACACTTGAAATATATATTACTTGAATATTATAATAGATAATGGTATCAAAATTTTAAAACCAAATCACCAAAGGAGAGAGCAAAGCCACCTGGAGCTGGGACTGGGGAGCCCCCTGCATGGAAGAAGCCCTGGGGGGTGGCGGTGACCCAGCACAATCAGGCCGGGCTGGTAACCCCTCAGTGATGTGCCCCCCTGTCATCTGTTGTCTGAAGGGGGACAAAGCACTGCAGGTGGAGACGGTGGGGAGAAAGACTTGTTAGGGAGAAGAAAAGATGGGGGGCAGCTCATTAAGCTGGTGCCCCCCTAGACTGCCGTTTGAATATAGATGTTCATGGGGACCTCCTTTTGGGAAGACAATTGGGCAGAACTTATATTTAAATGATCAAACACTTGTATTCGTGGCTCAGCAATTCCATTTCTAGGTTCTTGTCCTACACACTAAAGAATGCAAAGATATGCATTTGTTTAATGTTTATGGACAAGCTGTTCCTATCGCAACAAATAGCACCAAGAGGGGAGTGGGCCTTGTGGGAGAGCAAGAAGAAGGATTTTGCTTCTGTTTTACACCTGGCTGGACTGTTGGAGCCGTTTACAATGAGCATTTATTCATATGCTGCTTTTTTATTTTTTAAAAAATAAGGGCCCCGTCACCACCACCCTGGCCCCACTCCATCAACAGATTTCAAATGACAAAATCTACCTCCCAGGGACTGTCCTGGAGTGCACATGTGGTCACTGCAAAGCTCTGTCGAATCTCCGGGGGGGGGAGGGGGGGCGCTTCTCTGTCAGGCACTCTGCTTGCCACTGAGACCTTCTGGTTGAGGGTCAGGAACCAGACCCCCGAAACATCTCTGCTTCCAGATGCAAAATGGTGATTCTTTCATTTTATCCTCATAACAACATTGAGAGTTAAAGATTATCACCCCCATTTTACAGATGAGAAAGTTGAGGCCCAGAGAGGAGTTTTCAAAGACTACACAGTATATATCAGTGGGGGAGCTGAGACTTGATCCCATTCCTGTCTGACTGTAAAGTCTGGTTTCTGAGTGTGTGTTTGTGTGTGTGTGTGTTGGGGAAGAGGGGAAGCCACAGCCTCCTCGGAGTGTGTGTGTTCCCTGGGGCCTTTGAAGAAGGAGAATTCTACCACCTGCTTCTCCCCAGGCCATGATGTCCCAATTTCCTGGCCATCAGCCATTGGTTAACTTTATTGGCTTGAATTTATTGCCACTTGTCTTCCTTATTGTTCAGCGGCCAAAGTCCAGCAGCCTGCGCCACCAGCTCCCCTTGCTTCTGCCCCACTTCTCTGCAAATGGCTAGAGGTCCTAGAAACAGCCTCAGGTCCCAGCTCTAGTCCCTTGTCTTCCAACACATGTGACATACTGGTGGCTCACTGCTGCTTCCTGGGCCTTAGTGTTCCCATCTGTCAAATGGGGATGATGATTACCTTCCCTGCTTCTCAGATTTCTGAGGCATAAATGAGTTGAGAAATATGGAAGTGGGTTGAAACCTAGCCAGAGAAATAAAAGTGTTAATTCTCTCTCTTCCTGGAACATTTAACAACCAGGTGTGGCCCAGTTCACTTAAAGTGGAGGCTTGATCTTTCCAGGATATGGCCTCCCTACTGGGCTGCTCAGCTGGGCAGGTGGAGTCAGGCTTCTAGTCCCTCCACAATTCCTCCTCTGTTTAAAAAAGCTTTTTTATTTCCCTGATTATAAGAGCAGTACCTCCATGTAAATTTTAAAAATCACATACAAATCTTATCATATTCTATTTTATGTAAATATATACACGTATGTAAAACTAGAAATAGTGGGTAGGCAGGAGAGTAGTTTATTAAGAAACAAGAAAAGAGGACCCAGGGAGCAGATGTGGCTCAAGCGGTTGAGTGCCTGCTTCCCACATGGGAGGTCCCAGATTCAGTTCCCAGTGCCTCCTAAAGACAAAAACAAAAACAAACAACAAGCAAACAACTGAAACAACAACAACAACAACTTATGGGAGCTGATGTAGCTCAGTGGTTGAACACCGGCTTCCCACATGCAAGATCCCAGGTTCAATCCCCAGACCCCATACCTCAAAAAAAAAAAGAGTACACAGTCCTGGACATGAGTCGTGCACGTGGGGGCCCAGGTTAGGCCTTTTAAAACCTTTACTCCTCCCCTTTCATAATGTTTGGGAGGGGCCCCAGTTGTTTGCTATTCTGATTGGTGGCCTCACAATCTCTGCCTGTTAGCTCTCAGAGGCACAATGAGGAGGCCTGGTTGGGGTTATCCGGGGCTTCTCCTTGACCCTGGAAAGAGTTCCAAATGGGATCTCATGGCCAGGGTCTCCTGGGATCCCTTAGGAGGTTTCTGGGTGGGGTCTCTCGGCCATGTGGTCTGCCAGGCCTCAGCTGTGACCCAAGTCTTTCCTTTCCCTATACTAACCTGCCTCAACTTCCCCCTCAGAGAGTTTACACCCTTATTCTTAAGGTGAAGGATGATGGTCATTCTTCTGTAGCCACTTCCCGCTGGTTAGGGGGAGTAGGCCCTGCCTGGCAGAGGGTAAACCCTCTGGCTCTTCTACTGAGGTTGAAGGAAGATGGGTCCAGCACCATGGTTGGAACAGAATGAAATCCCCACATGACTAATACCTTGTTCTGGAAGGTGATGATTCTGGAGGAAAGAAACTTAGTTAGAATTTAATATACATGGTCCTACTAAACTGGACCACAAAGTGAGAAAGGCCAGGTGCCTTGAGAGGCTGTATCCTCCCAAAGTTGATGTGAAACAGCATTCTTCCTTGAGTTCTTTAATGCTATTTGTTAACTCAAAGGAGAGATTGTGGTAGACAAGCTGGGTTTGGCATAAATTGCCAACCCAAGTTCCCATGGTGGTGGTTATGCTTAGGACAGCTAGGAGAGGTGTGAAGAGAGGCACTGCCCTAGACATAAACTCACAAAGACAGTATAGGCAACAATAAGACAAAGAAATGGCAAGCAAAATAAAGACAGTACTTAAGAGAGCTATTCCTTTATCTTATAGGCATGTTCATTAACCACTTAGAAAATCAGTTTTTACCAGGACTTTTAGTATGTTCAATATCCTTCTGTATATGATCTAGAATAGAAGAGATATTATCATATTCATCAGGCATATAGGTACAGTATTTAATACCAATCAATGTACTAATCAATGCATAAGTTCCTCTTTGAGCTGCAGTTAATAGATCTAAGCTCCAGGTTTGCAATACAATACATATTATTTCTCCATGGGAGCAGGCCATAATGCCAATTGTGTTTGTTTTCTGCTCACATCACTCTGGTAAGTGTTGCCCCACTTGGCATGCCCTTCACACAGCCAGCATGCTGCAACACACTTGATCTTAGAGAGAGACTAGGAAGGTAGGCTCCAGTGTTTCACTGGCCTGGTACATAGCGCCCATCAGCACTATGAAACAGAGCCAGTCTGCAGGCAATGTCCATTGTACATCTGGCCATATCGAGCCATCACTGGCTGCTGCAGGAGTCAAACTGCAATGTACTCTGCATCCGCTTCAGGAGCATAACCAGAGATATGGTTGATACCCTTATTGTTTTAGGGGTCAGTGACCAACCTGGCCAATAACTCAAATGGAGAGGCACCACGCACTGTATTTGGGCCTAGCTTGAATGCACAAGAGAGTTTGACAATGCTGAAATCTACCTCTTAATTTCCTATACATTTTTTAAGCACTTCCAGTGCAGTTTATAGCATATCACTTGAACTTAACTATTTTCAGTACTTTACTTTTTACCTCTACACCTTTACCATGATTACATTAATTAACAGGTATTTTATTTTAGCAGTACAGGTCTAAAATTGTGAATAACCTTAAAACCATTCTGACTACCAGGTTCTGGAGTAATTAAAATTGCTTAATTAATTTTAATCATAATTTAGAAAAGATCTTTCCATAGCTTTCAGGGACTTTTCCTTTACTTATTGAAATTTGGTAATATTATTATTAACCACCTTTATTTTAAGGCTGTTAACAGGTTTAAATTGGGGAATTAAAGGATAAACTATGACTCTTAATTCCCTGGCCTAGAAGATAAGAACAATTTGAATAGAGCTCTTCTAAGACTTTTAATTTGTTAATTTGATGTTACCATCCTGATGTATGAAGATATATACTGAGCAAATAGGCAGACACAAAGAGAGAGTTTGACACAGATATACACGCACTAGTGTTATTTATAATTTCCATTCTCTTACAAAATAAGTTTAACTGTAAAATAACATTCTTTTTTTTTTAGTTTACAATTTAGACGGTACAGTTTAATAATTTTTGATGATATTTACCATGTCCTGTGTCCATTACTGTAAGGTAATGAAAAACATTTCCCATGACCACTAAATACCCCATTTGATCTTTTCTGTTCGTTTAAAAGATCTCTTTGAAGGCTATTTCTGATCATTTTAATCTGAACTGTGACCATGCAGTTTTGCAGAAGAATTTCGTTCTTTAGTTATTGGTTTATAACCGAATTGTTCCCAATGCTTTAAAATACCACGTGCAACATTTTCCTTTACTTCAGAGCCTTGCTCTTTTCCCATTTTGACTTTGACAGACCTTGGAGGAGCAACTCTAATTCCAGTATACACACACTCAGGTCACTGAAGCCTCAAGGAAAACTGCTTTTTCTCATGACTTGCTGCTTTTAAGAAACTCAACACTCGAGGTGGGAGGCCCCCCACTCCCCAGTCCTCAGAGATAACAGGACTCTGGTGGCCGCTGTACTGGAAGAGGGGACGTCCAACCCTGAGGGTCAAGAATTCCACCAAAGAGCAATCTAGTACATCTGGAGTCACGAGAGGAAACAGGGTTATTAACACCAGTGGAAG